>CAKAKR010061117.1:66418-94898 GCA_916700685.1 Adelosebastes latens | reverse complement strand
ACGGCACATACGCACCAATACATTTAATATCCATCAAACACAAGTCCCAGACTTATTTCCCCCAGAGGGACAATAAATCTATAACAGCCATTGTTTTCCATAAGATGTAAATGCAGATTATATTTTAATACAAGGTGTAAATGGGGTCATACAACTTCATAAACACAAGAACAATCAGTGTATGCATGCATATTTATGTGGAACTGAATCAAAATGTCATATTACAATCATTTGCTTGCTAATGTGAGTGCTCGAAAATCATTTAAAGTTAATATTATTCCAAAGCAGGGACAAGACAATATCAGTCTTGTGGCCCAGAAAATATTTTAGAGTTTTAGAGTCTGGTTGCTCGCTCTTGTGCC
The DNA here is from genome assembly GCA_916700685.1 of Adelosebastes latens. Classification (NCBI taxonomy): domain Eukaryota; kingdom Metazoa; phylum Chordata; class Actinopteri; order Perciformes; family Sebastidae; genus Adelosebastes; species Adelosebastes latens. The sequence goes on along the minus strand of CAKAKR010061117.1, from coordinate 94,536 downwards.
ATCACTACCGACACACGCAAGAGTGGACGCGATTGACCGGCATAATTTTGATAAGCAACATTAGCCAGCTAAAATCACAATATCACTATATATTTCACATGCTTGGCAGTAATGTTAGCTTACCAAACGAAGGTCCCTCCATGAATCGAAGTCCCGGCCGATGTTGATCCTATAGTGTTAACATATCCTGCTTCAGCCTCCCGGCCGTGGTCAAAAGGAACAGGGGAGACACCGTAGTTTTGGTCTCCTGGGCCGGAGTCGATAACGTTAATCGCTACGGAGCTAATCCTCGTCACTTCACTCAGCTGCCGGGAAACAAGACACGGGAAACCTCTGTTGGTCTTGAGGAGCTGCAGCATTTATTTCTGCACAAACTATAACTTTCATTGTACATTCACTTGATATTTTCAGAGCTGACCTAATTCTCTTCTGCTCCGCTGCTCACTCGTTTTCACACTTGCCGCCGCTCTCCCTCTCTTGCTTCACCACTCACTTCCCATGTACTCAAACACTCTTCGCACTGGCTCTGCTGTTCTCCCACAACACTAGTTTTCCCCTGACGTCGGTCACATTCCTGTTTTGCAAGATGGGCTTCACTAGATATAAATTCGTTTTTTTGTGCTTCCGTGGAGTTTGTGTTGGAGTCTGAGTTGTGGTGGAGGCTGGTTGTTTGTTGGCATTAGCGAACTCCATTTCTAACCGAACGTCAGCTACGGTTAAGGCACTCTCGAGCGCGCATGACGTCACATCTGTTGGATTTTCCCGGAAAAACAGGCCCGGGTTCTTTACATTAAAAGCGGTCTACAGGCTGATAGAGGAAACCCCGAAAGTCATGGAAGGTCTAAATTTTTAGGTTAGGTTACAACCTGTTTACACATTGGCAATAAAAGTGATTTATACATGTAAAAAGTTACATACAGTCCCTGTAAAGTTTAAATTATGTAAAAGAAAATAAAAGTTATGCTATTTATACTGAGAGATTAACATGAAGAAAGGACATGGTTTTGTGGAGTTGAACTTGGAGAGCACCATGACTCCAGAACAAGAATAACAACCAGCATCAACTTTCTCTCTCTCCATCATTCTCTTCAACTCTCCACCTCTTCATCTGCCTGCACATTAGAGATCGCGTCTTTTGTTGTCGGGCTTTTACCACTGCTAAATGAGGTTGCCTGAGAATCACTTTAGAGCGTAGCCCTCGGGACGCGCCGCGAGACTTCCCAACTTTTATCTTCAATAACACATAAACAACGCGCGCAAATGAAGAGAACAAAGCCGCGCTGGTGTTCATGCATGAAAGTGATTGGAGAGACGAACGAAGACACAGAAGAGGAGAACAGAGTGTTTATTTTAGTAATGAGCTCTTTGTCTTCACGGTTTCCGCTTCCAGCTGGGTCTTTTTGTTCCTTCTGGCTGCATTTCATGTACACTGTGGATTTAACCGAAAAAGGAACTTTACCTTGTTTTGAGTAGAGTTGCCAAATACCTTCTTAGACGGAGCTGTGTATATGCTAGCTTGGCTTGGGGGAGATATACTGCATGTAAATTGATTACACTTGGCCCGTGGCGGCGTAAGCAATGTTTACTGCGTTTCCCTCCTCTTGTAAAATGATCTCAGACCTTAATAGAGTCTTTGAGAAAAACATGAAGATTTTGGTCTTTTTGTCTTTCACCGTGACTACATCTGTCACACTGTCTCATTTAACAACATCTGTCAGAGTCTGACGATTTGATTCACACTTAAGGGAATTATTGCATCACATATTTATATAACATCGTCTTTGATTTATTTTTCAACTTTAAGCATTTAGAGACAGGAGAACAGACATAACTACTAATTGTGCAAAGCTAAATCGCAGCTGTTGCTGAAGATAGGAGGAAATGTTATTGCAGAATATTTCGCACTTGACTTGTCAACAAGGCTGGTATTTAGCCCACTTTCTGTTTTCTCATTGCTGCTATGTTAGCTTGTTGACCTTTTGTCTTAAAATGGGAATACACTTTACGATTTTAGCCCGTTTATGGCCAGAATTTTGAAATAGATACAATAAAACGTAGCTAGCTTACCTCCAATTCTCTCTGCAAAATGGACAAGCCATACTGTCCACGTCTTCCTAGCCACCTGCGAGTCCATATACGCCTTTACCTGCCTCGGAGTTTTCAAACTAATCTTTATTGACAACTGTCAACAGCCAGAACGGACCACAGGAGCCGACCGGCCGTCTTTTTTTCTATTTTGACGGATGACGGGTGAACTTTGTGTGTATAATCGGTGGAGTGCCCCTTTAAGCGAGGTGCTTTGCAGTTAGTTACAATTCAGAATTAAGATATTGATTAATACGTGCCCCACCTCGAGCAGGTCATTCTTTATTAACTGTCTAGTACAAGATTAGATGGGACAGATTAATGATGGAGCTGGAGGAAAATTTCCTTTGATATTTTCCCCAGGAGTGCATTGTCCTTAACAGTCTTCATCCATTTGACTTTTATGATGACACTGATGTACAGTACGGTTACCGTTAGATGGAATAGATGAAGGATGACATGGAGATCACAGCCGGCACCACATGGCTGCTTGTAACGTGAACTGCTCAAGTGTTCGGCAGACTCTTTCACATCAAAATTGATGTTTTCTAGACATTTTTGTGGGCTTATTAGAGCCGTCTCCTCTTAGTCGATTAGTCAACTAAACGGCCGTTTTGGTCTTAGTCGACTAAGATTTATTTAGTCGATTAGTCGTTTTGTATGCTTTTTTCATGCTGAATGACTTAATTCCAAGAAACTTATGAACATCTCTGGTAAACAAGATTTAACATGGTGCTTTTGTGTGATTCTTTGTGGAGAAACTCAGTTTCACAGATCTGTCGATTAGTCGACTAATCGAATAGGCGACTAAATCGTTTAAGTGTTAGTCGACTAAGAATTTCTTTGGTCGAGGACAGTCCTACTGGTTATTATCTATGAAACCACTATCACTATGTGTGGTTCAGCCATTAGCAAATGAGTCCAAGTAAAGCAGAAGGGACTGTGGCAGAACCAGGAAATATATATTATTATATATATATAACATAGTATAAGCTGCAAAAATGCAGCAGAACAAAGTTAGACCTTAGTGAAACTAAGCCAGTAGCTCTTCACAGGACGCTGACTGGTCCGTGTTCTGGCTTGCTGGCCACGAACGCATTACTTGAAGCCTGACAAGATGGATCTTTGTGTGATATGTGATCCTGTGACTGATCCTATGAGAATCCAGCTTCTTATCCTTGAAAAGTGTGATATAATACAAAATTTGTATTATTAGAATTATAAGAACTCTTTAAATTGTTAAATTCCAGTCAAACACAGCTCACACAGTTGATTTACACAAAGCGTCTGAAATACTGTATCAAAAAAACTGTCATGACTGCATCAGAGAGCAGGTCCGTATTGTGAAAGTCAGAAGTAGAGATTTATATTTCCAACAGGCTGAGAGGGTAGAGGAAAACACTCCACAATGCAAACTGAAGTGATTGTACACCTCTGCTGCAGCAGAGAAAGTGAGACAGCACTTGGGAGAGTTCATTTCAGGAGCATGGGACTACGCAAGGCTCTGTGACACTGTGTTTTTTCTTTCTGTAATGATCTGCTTCAGTTCAGCCAGCACCTTGTCACATTGTTTTACGTCTGCCTCCAAATCGCCTGTTTTGCTTCACAGATGAGCAGAAACTTTGTCTCGCAACGTGAACACACCAGATGTTCCTCACATAAATATGACAACAAAGAGACACTTAATCTGTTCATCCATATTTCATTAGATCAAACATATGGGTCATTTAGGGTTTACAAAGCATACGAACAGTGGACAGTATTTCAGTTATTTTGGCTTGCTAACTCCAGGTTTTAATACAACAGAACAGTGATCCTAAACATGTGGACAATCCAACCACAAAGTTTTTTTTTATGATCAAACAGTGGAATGTTCTTGACCTGCCAAGTCAGTAAGCTGACCTAAATCCATCTGATCACGTACACCAGACTCAAGGCAAAAATGCCCCAAAACAAGAAAGATGTGAAGATGCTGCAGTTCAGACTGGGCAGAGCATCAGCAGGAAATATGGTGTCTGCTGATGTCTGAGGGTCACAGCTGGTTTTGGTTGGAAAAGATTTAAAGCCTCTGAATAAAGTCATCATGTTGATCTGTAAAGTTATGACAACGGTTGAGGACAAAGACGGGAGAAAAAATAGATCAATATGTTTTCTGGTTAACCACCCGTACCTGCTCTAATAAAGATTGTTGTTATGCAATGTACAAGCAAACACATTCCTGAGCATAATCAATATTTGCTGTATATTGGCATATACTGCCATAGTCAGTGGTTCCCAAGCTCTTTTGCTTGTTACCCTTTGAAACACTACAAAGTCAACTCAAAACCCTCCATCAAAGGATTATTTCTATGAGGCGGTAAGCAAGCAAAGACTGACTTTTACCTTTTCATTATTTTATTTGAATATTTTTAGAGATCTAACAAGGTGAAGGTCTCCAGTATTCTGCAAGAAAAAAGCGAGAAAATGTCCTAAAAAATTAACTTAATATTTTGGACCAGAAAAGTGGTTTTGTTCATCATGCAACCTCTCAGATTTACCTTCAAGTGGTCCAACCATAGACTGTATATAAGAAGTGGAAGTAGTCACCGTGACGTCACCCATTGGTTTGTGGACTGCCGTTTTGAAGCCTTGAGTTTCGCATTTTTGGCCGTCGCCATCTTGGTTTTTTCGCAACCAGAGGTGACACGAGAGGGTGGAGCTAAGTAAAACCGAACGCAGAATAAGACATTTTAGCGACCGAAAATGTTAAAATTCGCTTTCATGAACTGAAAACACACTGTGAAAGGGTTAAAGTTGTAAGTCGAAAACACAAACAACTCCCAGACCGGACAACGCCGTGGTAGCGACCTGTCAATCACAAGGTAGCCACGCCCTAAAGCATACCCTGCTTTATGGTCTGTTTTACTCTAAATGGGACCATAATTTACTAAATGAGCATCATGCTGTATTGAAGAAGACTTGAAACTAGCAATTGAGACCATAAACTCATGTTTACAATGTTTACTGAGGTAATAAATAAAGTGAGAAGTAGGGTCCCCTTCTCATAGACTTCAATAGAATCTGTCTTCTTTTTGCAACCAGAGGAGTCGCCCCCTGCTGGCTATTAGAAAGATTGCAAGTTTAAGGTACTTCCACATTAGCTTCACTTTTCAGAACCAAAGGTTGCCCACTGGGTCCGACCGCCATGTTGGAAAACTACAATGATCTACAATGTGTCAAGAAAATCTAACTGGATCACTGTGATCGATGCTAAGTCACACCCAAATGATAAACATTACACTATTACGTGCTAAATTAATTGACAGTAGCAATAAAGCCAGACAAGGATGGCCTTTAGTGAAATCAGGAATAAGGCCAGAAAAGAAACCAGAAAACATGATCCAGTTTCTGGTTTTCAAAAGTTATTTACAGACAGGGATACCACCATGCATCCAAAAATATACACAGGAATAAAATATTCTGTGTCTAAAAGATACACAAGGAAGATTAAATTTAGCAAGCGGGCAACAGCAGTACAAGGGAAAAAAACAGGCAGGAGAAAGTGTATCTTCCACCACTTTCCCTCCAACAGAAGCTTGACTGTATCCCTCTGTGGACTGGAGTCAAACACTAGGACATGAATGATTCAACATCTGGCTTCTCTCTACATGTTACCCGTGTACCAAAGGGAACCACAGAGACGAGCCAGAGCTCCGATTCTATCCCTTCCTCATGGTGCTCAGGCTTCAAGCTGTACTCTATGTGGAGGGCCCAGATGACCATAAGGTCCACTCATCTGAGGATTCAAGTGCTCAAAAGAACTGTGAGGTGACGTCAGCGCCATACTGGTGTACATAATGTTTTGATTAGCTGCAGAAAATGCTGCAACATTCACAAATTAATATCAGTGGTACTGAGAAGTCAGTCAATTTCAATTTTTTTAAATGGACTTAGTGAAATTTATAAACAATGAAACAAGGCATCTACTTTGTAAGAGATGATGGGTCGACACTTAGTATGCTTTAAACTAGGGCTGTGTACTGGCAAGAATCTGGCGATACGATACGTATCATGATACAGTGGTAACGATTCAATATATTGTGATATATTGCGATAGGCCTACTGTAAGCAAGGCCATTATTGCAATTTTTTGTATCTAATTTTAGGAAAACTGTGTGTCAAGTCGACACCTGGTGGTAAAATTCAGTATACCGGTCCGGTCCGGTGTTTCAATTAATATAAAACTGGTTTGAAAATGTTTTTTTGTAGTGAATAAAAATATTTCTCAAAATGTGAGATTGTTGCTTGGAGAAACAACAATGGCCACAAATACAACAATACAATGGTGAACTAAAAAAACATTAAAAGAAATAACACCTGACAGGTGCAGGATGCAGTGTGACTGTTTTCCAGGACCAGCAATAAATTGGCTTTTAAACAGCTTACTACCTTATATTGCCAGCAACAGATCATTTTATGTTAGACGGGGAAATCAGGAGTATTCTATTCTTTTCTATTTTGGGGAGGGAACATCAGTGCAGTGACTAGAAAAAGTGTTAACAGCTGCATAAATAACAATGAGCAGCAGCCTGGAGTTTGACTGTTATAGAAATCAGCTTTTCTTGCATCATTAACTGTACTCTTTACACATCATGTCCTCTATATCGCTCTCCTTTTTAGCATTTAAGTTTTCTGCATTTGTCTTCACAGCTGGACGGTTTTCATTTAGCCATGATGAAGGATTGTTCCTGAATGTATTCTCTCTTTGTTCTTCAAGAGCAGAACAGCTTCAAGATTATGCCAACAGATTAAACTGAACTGATCTGCACTTCAATGCCTGCGCTGAAGTGGTGTTGGCAGCTGTCTGAAAGGCCTCGTGTAAATTTGTTGTCAGAAGTAGAGTCAAAAACACAAGAGTGGACAGGAGCACAGAGGACAGAGTGGGACAGAGTAACAAAATAGTAAATACAAAGAGTAAAGCGCTTTGCACACCAAGTCCGTATTATTTTTAAATTGTCGCACGATTAAGAATAAATACGACCTCACGTTGTGTCACGTTTACACACCGACTCCGAATCTTTCGCCCCTCATTCAAGTTTTCGGATTTCAATTTTCATCTGTCAAAAGGCAAAGGAGGGTTGTTTGACCACAGAGAGCCACCATCCGTGCAAACGTCATCATCCAAAATGGCATCTGATAAACATTCACCACTTTGTCTTCCAGCACAAAACACTTTACGATAAAGAAATAAAACAACACAGAGATGCAGAATTTAAAGGTAGATTGTAGCAGGTGATTGCAGAACAGCTTAGAATCAGGGATGATCGCAAAACAAAGGATGTAGGAAAGATTAGACAGTAGTGATTGCTCTCTAAGCAGCTAAACGACAGCTAAACGACAGCTTCTTACTAATGTCATTCATTCATTAGCCCTGTTTGGGACTAGTGCTTTCTATTGCACTCAGTTTTGTTTTGTATTGCGAATTTTCGCAACGAATCGAATAATAAAAACGCATCGGACTCAGTGTGCAAGGTCTGCGTAACGTTTTTTATCGGATGACGGATAAAAAATACGTACTTGGTGTGCAAACACCTTAAGTCTAACAATGGTTGAGGCAATCGAAGAAAATGTATTTTCACAGTAGCCGAGTCAGCATTAATTTGGTGATTATCAGGTCAAAAGATGTTCAGATGTCATAGGATTTATCGATGTTTAGGTTCAGTTTCAATAACATTTGAATGACTACATTTCAATGTGAAGGTCCGAACTTGTTGAAACATAGTAGGTAAGTAAGAATGACTATGCAACATCTACATCTAAAACACTCACACTTTTCAACCAAATGTATCCCAGTCTTTTGACTTAAAACTCAAAGGCAGGTCAAAAGACAAAAGGCAAAAGACATCCCCGATGTCTATGTTAAAACTGGGTTTAATATTCTTAAAAAATCCTCCACAATACGTTGAATTATAGTCACTGAGAAGATGACTTTGCAACCCAATGCATCTAAAAAACAAGCACTTTTCAACCAAATTCATCCCACTTTTCCGGTAGATTCCTGTACACCTTTTGACTTGAAAAATCACTAAAATCATACTTATTTGTGAACGTCTGTATCGGACCAAATTCCATCTATGCTAATGAAGATTCATAACTCCATTTCGGAGACAGACGGGCTCTGTTTTATCAAGGCCACCAGTGCTGAGAAACTGAGAATATTTGCCTGACTTTGACAGTGTTTACCAGGACACACAGCGGACGGGACTCAGCATTAATTAGGAGGCTTAATGACTCAAAAGAGAAGCAGCTATCAAAAGAAAGAACATTTCAAATGTCCGGAAGCTTTCAGTCGGCGGGTACGAGTCTCGCTCACCCAGATGGGTTTCAGCAGTCGTATAAAAGCATGTTAAAGTCAAGGTAAAAGATAAAAGATTTATTGGGCAGCGACTGCGTTAAATAATTCAAAGCTGAAAGCACTATTAGGGGGTAACAGGTTGATGGACCGCTAAACAAGGAATATGAATGACATTTACTGACAGTAGGTCTCACAGCACTGGATCAATTGCAGATGAGATTTATCCTTCAGACTTTGAAAGGTTGAGTTTTATTCACCGACAACAAAGACATCATTTCAGGACGCTTAAAAGTCCTATTTTTATCCTCCCTGCTTTTTTAAGTTTCTGTTTGATTTTCTCAAAAAATCAGTCAGGAGTCACATTCTCCCACTTAATCTATTATTCATAGCATATCAATATTTTAAGCTTATAAACTTTATATTTTTGAACCTCAAGTATTTGGATCAAGTATAAAAGGAGTGTCAGATTTAGTGGGCTACAGCTGTTATTTCAATACGTCAGATACACATTTAATCAACATTTACGTAAATATAAGCATCACATTGGATTCTGAATAGGCGGATAACTAATATTAAAAGGACTCGGATCGGGTTCAGGACCAAAATAACTAGATCACCTTGAATTATTACCATGTAGTCGCAGCAATACTGAAGGAATAGTTCAACTTTTTGGGTAAAATGCTTATTTGCTTTCTTGCCAAGAAGATTTTGCGATAGAACAAGATGTAAAACATCTTAATTAGTGAGTTTTAGATGTGCAGGTAGGCTGATTTTGTTAAATCTGGAGAGAGATGGGCTAGATGTTTTCACCTGTTTCCAGTCTTTATGCTAAGCTAAGCTAAGCAGCTGCTGGCTGTAGCTTCATATGAACCATATAGACATGATATTGGTATCAAACTCCTCATCTAACTCTTGGGAAGAAAGCGAGTAAGCCTGTTTCAAAAAATGTCAAACTATTCCTTTAAGCTTTGTGATCAGCGGAAATTTCTATTGTGTCTTTTTGCCCTGGGTTTCGCCTTCCAGGTTACATAGAGTTTGCCCTAATCATCTGATTTGTGGAGCTTGTTGGGCTGTGCAACTTGACACACTATTCAGGGCTGAGAAAAAAAAAAAAAACACCCACCCTCCTTCATACGTTTTCTAAAACAAAATGTATGTTTTAATTTACAGGTGACGATGTGTAATTTATTAAAATATCGAACATCAATCAAAACTAAGTGTTCCTGAGACAAGAACAGATTTTTGGTGACTAAGCATTCGGCCTCTAAGTTTTGGCATGTTTTATTTATTTTATTCTATTTTCAGGTTTGTAGTGAGAAATGTAAGTAAAACATTATCCGAGGTCTCTATCAATGAAACAAAATACAATTTACAGAAATATAATAATTGTTGTGTTAGACATACGGAGGGCATGATTTCATTGTGGCATTAAGATGGCATTAAGATTTTATTTTCTTGTTGAAGAACCCCAGACTTCCCCCAAATTCTGACCTACACCCTTGCACACTGGTGAGAGTATTTAAATAACTGTATTTTCCACCTCAACATATTATTGTCTGATTTAAGTTCCCCGTAGCAGCTGGGCTTCCTTGTTTCATGAAAAAACATGAAACATGAAAAAAAAACACCTCAGTGGGAGCACACTGGTAATTATTAATAACCTTTTCAAAACAGTGTATTTAATTAAAAATATAAGTTGAATAAACTCCACGAAAATGGGAATAAACAAAAAGAAGAAAACCTCCCCAGGTATTTCCTCTCTCCCTCAGTGGCCATGCCTCAGATAAAGCTAATTCAGTTGTTTCTCTCAAGGTTACTCAGAGTGCATATATCTCTGGTCCAAAGCCATTACTCAAGATCTTTCCAGAGGAGCTGCAGCACTGTTTTGTCACAGAGGAACGGAGACAGTGGGCTAAGAACCAGAGCCAATATTAGTAATGCACTCTCCTACCAACCCCCTGTTTACTGTGTGAGTGTGTAACAATAACAGTGAGCAAAGGGAATGTATTATAATTTATTCAAGAACTCAACAGTTTTGCCAGTTACAACTAAAATGCCAATAAACACATTGTTTAAATGAATAACTCATGACTATGACAGTCAGTAAGGAAGAAAATACAGTGGATGAACAAGTAAATAGAGTAAATAAAAAAGCATACATGTTCTCATACGCAGTAATTCTGTAGTTATTTTAACCTAAACCACGATCTTTTCCCAAACCTAACCAATTAGTTTTGTTGCATAAACCTAACCAAGTATTTCAAGCGTAATTATTTTAACCCTCTGAGACACGCGGGATCGCAGGCAATCCCGACCGACTTTACTGTCTTTCAGAGGCTGTAGAAGTTTCAGTTTTAGAGCTAGAGTGAAGATAGAGATATGATATGAAAATAAAAGACCTAAGAAATCCATTGGTAACAACCATGTCATGCTAGCTTGTCGGAAAGGAGGCTAAATAACGCTCCAAAGTTATGGTATTGACAATAAGGGGGTTTCTGAGAAGTTCCCAGAACATTAGTGCTCGCCGAAAAATGCAATTTTTTCTTTCAAAAAGCTTTTGATACCAAATCACAGCATGGCTTTTTCTATGGTGTTCCTCAAGGTCTTGGTGTCTTAATGTGGTATTTTGGAGGGATTATTGATCATTTTTATCAATTCTCGAGTGGTAACATTTTTTTTAATTTAACCCCAAATCTGTGTAACAAATTACATCAACGGGAATGACCATTATATACTTCCATTATAATGTTCTAAACCCCTTATTAATGAATTAATGAATTAATTCATGTTTATTTCTGATTTATGACTAAAGAACAACTTGACACACAGTGCTGAGCTGCATATCAAATTAATCTTCAGGTTCCCAGCTTTCAGATAATTTACACTCCTATGTGACATCTACTGTTGACCTGATATCTCCCACTAAAGACCCCCTGTACCCCCCTAAAAAAGACAAAAAAGGGTCTATTGTGGGTCTCAGAGGGAGTAACCCTCTCATTTCCTAAACCTAACTAAGTAGTTTTGTTGCCTAAACCTCACCAAGTTGTTCCTTGTAAACACAGTTCATTTTGAAAAGGCTGAAATCGACACGTGTTGGTGGACATTCATGGGAAAACGCACGAAAAATGAGAAATAACTTTTCGTAAGATATCATATGAACCATTTTATGCGGATACGTTGATGTAAGAGACAAAAAACTGGAAAGACAAATATGTGAAAACTAACAAGTTAAACTAATCTCTCTTCTCCTCCTTCTTTCTCCCTCCATCTTTTCATATCTCCAAATGTCCAAAGGCGGCTTAAAATATGGCCTGGAGGAGTAATGTAGGAAGCGAGTGACAGCGCCAGTGGCTGTAAAGATGACTGATGTATGTAGCAGATGGAGAGTGTTTGACGACCTGTACCGGCACTCCATTTAAGTGTGTGTGTAAAATTGATGGCCAACCATAATTGACCTCTGTAGCCACTACAGTACCGAAAGCTGTTCCTCCACTTTCAGGAAAGAGGGGAGTTCTTTTTTTCTTCTTTTTGACACGGGGGGAGTGTTTGATTTATGTAACTCTGCGGCAGGTTGACGTTTCACCGTCGCAGGTGGACTCTGATGGATTTTTGCCGTGTGAAAAGAAGGGAAGAAGAAGATGGAAGAGGAACAGATGAGAAAAGGCAGAGATGATGAGGGGGGACGGGATGGGATGGGACGGGAGAATGAATAGAAAGTGGAGATGAGTAGAGGTAAAGGGAGACGGGGAAATTGAGAGACAGAAAGGGAAATTGAGGAGAATGGAGAAGAGGCGAGGAGGAAAATAAATGGTGAAAGGTAAGGAAGTGAGAAGAGGAAGGGAAAAAACACGAGGATGAGGAGGAATGGAGAAAATCAGTAGACTTGCCGAAGGATGTTTGTCAGCGTGCTAACCTCCTCAAGGCCATGAGTACCTGGATAATGGATTCTGTCATCTACAACCGACTATTGACAACCTACGTCACCGTATTGGACATGTTTCATGGCCTGGATGTCATATGGAACTACCCCTCTCGGTGAATAATACGCCTCTATAGAGAAGATATACTATACACTACATTAAATGTTGAGCTACACGAGCAGCATGCAGACACCATCGACCTCCCGGTTCTGTCAGCAAACTCAGACGTATTATCCTCCATTTGCCAAACGCGTAATAAGAAGAAAGACAGAAAGGCTTCTACATGGTTTTGTAACAAAAAACACTTATTGTCAAGACCCCATTTGAAGTGCTGCAATGATTTAGAACACAGTATCGCAAAAAGTAGAGGGTAAAAGTCAAGTCATTTTGCACTTAAATTTCCCCTCCAGAAGAACGTGTATTCTGCTTTATTACATTACATTACAATGGATATGTTCCGGCTGTCTTGTGCATTATTTTTTTGTACATTTTCCATTGTTCAACCTGACATATACTGTACGCATGGAAGCCTTGGTGTCACGACAGCAATGAGAAAATCAATGAAGGTTCATCTATATTTTTATTTCCACACAACAGCTGTTTGCTCTGCAATGATGGACCCCCTTGGCAGGCTTGGCTCGGTCTAAGAGGTTAAATCGATAAAGCAAAAAGCAATGTCTTCATACATCTTTTCAGCAGTTCTCTTAAATACTGTACATCCCAACGATAAGATATCTTTACAGTTATGCTAAGTCTATTGTTGAAAAGAAATTTAGCCTCTTACAGAAGCATTCCCTACTGTATTCGGGTGACTCCAAGACAGCGTCTATTCATTTGAATGAAATTTTTCAGCCAACACAGAAGTCAAAAACGTATTCTTGCCTCCCAGTTTGCACAATAGTGCTTCTAAACTGGTCTATGAATCTTACATTGAGATGACCTTGCGCACATGAAAATAGCTTTTCTAGGTTCTAGGAAAGTTTTATAAATATAAAATCTTCATTGTTTAAAAATATGCAGAGTAACAATTTGCTTTGTTGCAGCTGAAGGTATCGCATTCGCATTCGCACTGTGTTTTATGGTGACCGAGGATTTACGGCAGCCAGCAACGCTACTGCAATCAAAGGAGCGGAGACATCAGCCACTGTCTATTCCATCCCCGCCTTCAAAGTCTCAAAATTCAACTTGACGCACAAGTGTTAAGCAGTTGCGAGCGCACAGGGAGGGTCGAGGTCAAGCTCGCGCTCGCAGGATAACTTTTGTGCATACAGAGCAGAAATGCTCCGTTGCGAGGATGCTTTTCCGCTTGCGGATACTGTTCTCTGCGCTCGTATCGCATGCACGATCCTGGTTTTTATGTGCACTGCTTTTGAGACTAATTAAACGCCAAAGCATCGGACCACTTTAAAAAAATTAATAAAAAAAAACAGAAGAAATGAAGGTGAACTAGTTAACTTTTTAGGTTTGTGAATTTAGTTCAAAATTCAAAAATTGTACACTATGAACGTGAACTAGTTAATTTTTATCTGTGTGAACTGAAGTCTAGATAAATGTGACCATGACACTCTATAGGTTAAATACCCGGGACTCGGATCAGGGTCTACAGCAAGTCCTGTTGTCTTTGATGCAACATTTCTAGATAACGTAAACTATGTTAACGAGATTATATTACTATGGATAAAGTTATGACATTTGCTCTGATCTGTTTGGATCATTTTTCTACAAAGACACAAGTAAACCAAAATGCCTGATCTCCTCTCTCCCAGAGTTTCTGATCCTCCAGCTCAGTGAGTTGAGTAACACTGGAGGGTTTGATTCCCATTTGGCCATCCATGCTAAAATAAAAATGCACTCTCTACTATGAAGTGCTTCAGATAAAATGTATCCATAAAGTAGCATCTTTTATGTCAGTTTTCACCATTATATGTTTAAATAGTACTTTATCCTTCTGACTCTTCCAGCAAAGAGCAGTTAGTAGTTAAACATAAAGTTTAACACAGCAGTGACAAACATATTGCTTGCTACGGGCTAATTTATAATGAGAACAAACGGGTGGGACTCAGCACAGTACGATGACAGATTCAGCACAGTAACGACAACAGAGTCAGTCTCTGCTTTATTACCATGTCAACATGAAGAAGGAGACTGGAACTTGCTTTAGTGTACGTTAAAAAAAACAACAGCAGATATTACCATAAACCTACATAAATGCATATTGCTTGTTCATTTCACCCAAAGCATTTCAAGACATTCAAATGCAACACTATTACTAATGCATAGCCCACCAAAGATGAATTGCTCCACTGTGCATTGCAGTGAAATGTCAGATTGTGGTTCTTTTGGGCCAGAGGGTCAGTTATGGTTGGAGGCCAAGGTGTTCAGTCAGAAGGAGTTTAAACAGAGCTGGCAGGGTGGAAGGGGTCCGTGCACACCTTTGTAGTTTTTCTGTTGGATGGTCGAACAGATGGCAGAGGGGTTGCTACCTAATAATCTTGGACACTGTGTGACACTTTTCTCCTGAGCAGTTGTCTTGCTGAGCCACGCTGTAAACGAGGACAGGCACAAACACACACCGCAGAGGGCTGAAAGTGTGTCACGGCTGCTCGGCTAGCCAAACTTTTTCATCTGCTGTGGGAAGTTAATGTCTCTGAAGGAGGACGTCTCATAATTAACCTATCACATCAGTGTACGGTCATGGTGGTGGTGGTGCACAAAGACTCAACGGTGTACATTTTTCGTTCTTAATTGTGAATAATAATAATGTGTCACCTCCAGGGGGCACCAAAGCCAAAACCTGAAAAACTGAGTTCAAATTTGTATTCTAATATAAATATGTACACTGAATTATTACATGTTAGTGCATACATTTGTGGGATGGATACATTTACATACTAAACACTCCACATACTGAGATTTGCATACCATTAGGCCCATGAAATATGAAGAATTTAGACACAGCCAAAGTGTGCATCTGCGTCCAATTTCTCCATCTTCCTTCCTGCATATTTCTCACCGTCGTTGAGGCGCGGATGAAACATTAAGCCAAATGCAACCTGTATTAAATTACATTATTACACGGCTGTGTTGAATACTCGATTCGGTGTTCTCCGGTCTGTAATTTCTCTATAACAGACCATTGCTATGGGCGCAGCTCTGATGTCAGACTCTGGCGGACCGTTTTTGCGTAAAAATATTGATTTCTTAAGTTAGTAGCCGCGTAATAAGCAGGATAATCTACAGCTAGCGGGTCATTGGTGTGAAAGAATCCCCTTCAGGACGATGAAAATTTTTCATGTGATGCGCAGTACATAATTGTAGCTGGCAGTTTTGGGGAACACTGCTTGTTCGCCACATTTAATGGGCAATTTTGTAATGAATTTCCTCGGCTATGTTTTTGTCAACGAGTCCTGTTAACCGTCCTGTAGCAGCAGCTAAATGGAATTGAGCCTTTATTTAATTTTCTTTATCTACACCCATGCTTTTTTATGTGACATGTCAAAATGTCTAACATGAAAAAGACAAATTCTGTTATCCATGTACCATAAGTAAACCTGATGACCTGACGTAAACCTGCTGGGTAGGGCGGTGGTACACATCTGCGCAGGGCAGGGTACACATCTGCTTTATTTGAGCACAAACTAAACATCAAATGAAATTCCCAACTTCCAAGACCTCAGTTTGACTTCCCCGTGCTTCTTGTCCCTCTTGCTGCATGTCCTGTTTATGCTTACAGTCACAGCCTCGCTGCAAATCCCAGAGAGCGAGCGCACGGTTACTGGCATATTTATAAGGCTGCTAATCAGGCTGCTAACTTGCAGCTGTGCCTCTTTGGTGGCTTCTCCACCTACAGCCAGAAGTGAAACCACACCTCTGCTTCAACGAATTTTGAATACTACAAAAGCATTAGAGTGTTTTTTCAGCAGGTGACACAATATGCATGCTTTACAACAACACGAAAAACACTGGTTTGATCAACAGATTCTGAACAAAGCAGATTGATGTGAATTGTTTGATTTACCTTTGTATTGAGCGATACCATGCTGAGCAAAACCTATTATTAGTAATAGTATGGCACATTGTTGAAATTGGATATCATGTTAGCATTCAGGCTGAAGATTCTGAGAGTATTTTACATGCATCAGCATCACACAGCATTTACAAATAAACACAAAGAACAAGTGTTAGTTTTTCAGTACATCGAGTGACTACAAAATGTGTTTAATCCCTTAAAACTTTCCATATTTGAACTGCAGTCACTGCTCTTCCAATAAAAAAGGTTTTATCTGCTCCAAAAAATTAACAAGGCTGTGTCACTGTGTTAGTTCTCCGCTAAATGTCAAGCTGAAGTGTGCTTGTCTGGTTGAGTGTGTGCGTGTATAAACATATATAACTGCTTGTGGTCCTGTATGAATAGGCCCTCCGCGGCATCACCTTTATTTATTCCCGTTGACATCTTACCAGTTACTCTCCGATATGTAAGTTGAAGTGGTCTCAATGCACTTCTCATCCACTTGAACGCTTCAAAACAACAGTGAACTGGGAGGGCATTTTCACATTTAAAAGCACAGGTGAGTGCTATAATTAATGCAGGGAGTGTACCTTTAAAATAAACAGTATGTTTAATATTTGACCCTTTTTTTCCCCACACATGGAAAGTGAGCTGCTTCACATTCACACTCACCATTTCATCCTAACCTAATTTAATACACAAGTGAAAGAAGGACAGAGTTTGTAATGGCCTGACATGAAACTACAGATGGCAAGAACTTGTTTAGCTAAACAGACTTTAAATGTTAAAAGACCTACTTGATTCAAATGCCACTCTAAAGGCCTTTACGCACTGGGGACATTTTTTTTTGTGCGATTAATTCTTACATCAATATATTTTTCCGAACTGTTGTTTTTGTCATGAGTATCTTCACAAGAACACAGAACACAAATATTACGCCACGAAAAAGCAACATTTTTCTGAGCTTTCACACCGCGAATACAGGCATCAACCAATCACGTTGTGCGGATATGGACATACTGTATGTGTTGTTGTACACTATAGAGTAAAACAACCCAGAGGCTCTGTAGTCCGAACCAAGATGGCAAACTTTATTACTCCTTTCAACCTTGATAAAGGCAGCGCCGGCCAGATCCACTCCAGTGGGCAACCTCTGGGTCTGAAAAGTGAGGTCAATGCTGAAGTGCCTTAAACTTGCATTCTTTCAAATAGCCAGCAGGGTTGCAAAAAGAAGTCAGATTGTATAGAAGTCTATGAGAAAAAGTGTGTTAAGGCCTTTATACTGAAATTCTATGATTTTAATATGAACATTTTAGTCAGGATTTAGGCTAAAGAACCTACGTACATCCATTAGCCCACCTGCTCATGTCTGGCTAGGCAGCCTCAGAAGTGTGTTGTAACCTAGTTGAACTGCTAAGTTTAGAATAACAGTTTACATTCCTTCCTAATAGCAGTTTGGATTCACTAGAAGTTTCTGTCATCCCACTTTTCCAGGATGATGAAACATTTGCTCTGAGAGGGACCACCGCATGATGTAGAGCCTCCTAAAGTAGAGCACAAACAAAGTACGCATTTAAAACTTTACAGAGGGGGGCTCGCACACACACACACACACACACACACACACACTCCTCTCCTTTGGCGAATCTTATTTGGTACATATTCCCAAACCAAATACTGCACCTCTAAACATAAAACTGCTTTGTCAGCTCCGTCTTGTCACTTTCACGCACAGATTTATCGGCTGCAGTTTGAAAGTTCCCGTGCCCTTTGAATGTGACACAGTTTCACTGACAGCTGCAACTAGAGTGTAACATTCAATGTTTATTTAATGGAGTTGGAGAAGATAGTTCCAAACTTTGTCCTCTGTCGTACATCAAGGGCATGCTTTTGAATTAGTTTGATCACTAAGAACGTCTGCTGGCACGCAGATATGAGACTTAAGAAAAGAAAGAACTGGACTCACTTGAGAGAAAGCCATTGTTCTTGCCAGTTAGGATTAAGATGAAATAAAAACAAAAACAGAACAGGAAGTGAAGGTCATGTTAGAGGTGCTTTCTCAGGCTGCATCTTCTCAGTACTGAACTGACTGCGGTCTCTTCCTGGATGCACAGATCTGCCACCAGCTGGTCTCACAAACATTACGACCGTTGGCTATGAAATGTTTGCAGTCTTCTCCTAGATGCTAAATACGCTTAGTTACATTATTTGCATATGCTTTGCATAAACAGTTTCTTGGTGCAGCCACGATTCATCATCAAAACTGCTCATTTGAATTGTGCTTACTGTTGGGAGAATGTGCCAGGTAGCTTGGTACAACTAGTTCAGACAACATTGTGTATTCTTTTGGATACATGTTTAAGATGTATGTAAAATCCTGATAGAGGCAAAACACTAGGTTTGGAAAGTAACAAACTGTCAGAGCGCTGCTTGCACTGGTCGTAGCGTTGCCAGAAAAATAGAGCACTTGGTCCTGTATAGATGGATAGATGGATAGATGGATAGCAAACATGTTAGTAAAAAGACACAAGTAAGTAATACAGAGTATAAAAAGATATATACCAGATATAAAAATAACAGGAGATGAAGAAACTGTTAAAAATGAATATAGTGCAGGGTAACAACTGAGATACGGGACTATTAAAAATGTGAATATAGTGCAGAAAGTGATATAGTGCTGGATAATAAAATATAGGAGATATAGATATTAAGAAATGTCAAATATGGACTATAATGCAGGATAAGAACTGAGGTAGAGTTTTTTGTTTTTTTTAAATAGACTAAAGTGCAGAGTAAAGCTGTACATTGTTGTAGAATACAGTAAAACAAGTCTATAAAGGTGCAGAGTAGAGCTGTTTGTAGTCTGCAAAATTAAAAAGTAGCTCAGCTAAGCGGCCCTGTCTCCTAAAGATCAAGTTCCCATACAACTAAATAAATTGCATTCTCAATTAATGGCTTGGCACACAGGAGAGGCTTCAGTTGGTTGCAATCTCCTCACCTCACCGCTAGATACTGCCAGATCCTACACACTGGACCTTTAAGATTGTTACATAACGTTACGTAAGAAAGTCTGCTAAGGGCGGTTGTTATTCATTAACGTTGTTACGTTATGATTTTAACACAAACCATGATGTTTTTTCTAACCTAGTTTTGTTTCTGAAACCAACAAATCGTTTCACAACGTTAACCACGTGGTATTGTGTGTTTCTGCAAGCGTGATACGAGGCCGATATGAAACATATTTATGAAATGTATTTATGGTTCAGAAATGGACATTCAGCGTATTTCGTGGTTTACAGAAACGTACAGTGCCAACATTTTTTCCTGCTGACTGTGCTTCTTTTACACTGCATTGCTTGTATTCAAAATTTTAAATCATCATCTTGGGGTCAGCAAAAGTTGATCCTCTCAGCTCGTTTAATTTCCTCTCTCCGTGTGGCTCTGAATTTCCCCCGAAATCTGATTAAATTTGCATGTCTTGTTGTACTGTTTGATCTCCTCAGTACGTCTTAATAAATTCATATGAAGTGGAGCAAAAGTCAGAGAGACAGAGAGCGAGAACAAGCACGGCAAAGTCTGACTGAGGAAGAGTTTAATGAAGTTTTTAGAGTGAATGAAGAGGCAGTTGTGAGGAGGGACAAACAGATCCGAGATGAGTCAAGTGGAGCTGAAGTGAAATTTGATGTGGAGATAACAGGATGAGCTGACACTCCGATGACTGCTGCTGCCTCTGCTGCTGCTGACTGCGAGAGTGAACAAATTTAATGAATAGAGAGAGTTTTCACTTGGACAGATTCCATTTTGTCAACACAATTGTTTTTTGCAAATACAGCACGGCCCAGAGGAAGGTGTCACAATGCTCTTATTTTTCTATTTTTTTGTAGCAAATCTCACTTCAGGAAGGACTGCAAAATACACTTAATACCTGCAGAAGCCCTGCAGTGGTGTGCAGAAAAATACAGGAAATATGGTATTGTACCCTGATAAGATACTGCAAAGAAAAATAGAATTTAAACATTAAGAGGTAAATATGGATTGTATGTTTTACAGCAAAAAGTAAATACAAATCAATCTGGTTTCATTCGGAACTAGGAAGAAATACGATGAGTAATGTCACCTCATCAAAGTCCTGCATTTTGAAGAGGCATTAAGGGACTAATTATATTATACCAGGACAACTTTAAATTTCCAGAAAACTGGCAGCTCAGTCATCAATGAAGAGCTGTTCTGGGACTGCATAGACAAACGAGTCTGAGGAAAGTCTGCGTTATGGGTTAGAGCATAAACTTGAGTGTGTTTTCTTCCCTCGCTGTGCTTGTAGGTAATGTACACAGCTATGCAGCAAGCTACACTTACTTTAAATAAAGGCAGAAGAAAGGAGTTGGCTTTTGAACATTGAACTGTTAAATTATAATTCAATGATAGTGATTACAAATTAGGAACACAAACAGGAGTTGGACTGAAGTGTATTGCAAAAATGAATTAGTACAGTGATTCATAAAAGAATAGACTAGCTGTCAGATTAGTTACATTGTGTCCTCATGCCAGGAAGAAGTACAACAAAGCGATCAAGTAAGCATATACTGTACATGGAGTCCACAAGAGTAGAAGTAAAAAAGAGTAAAATACAGTTAGTCCAACAGTAAATTAGCAGTTACTGAATATCAGCCTCAGACAGCTACTTCATTGCTAGCTTGGTTAGTTCTAAACGGATTCCAGAAAAACAAAAAAAAACCTAAACCAATCAATCAACATTTACAAAACACCTATTAAATTTGTAAATAATACCTACATATAATGCTTCAACGAGAGCATTTGGTGAATGAAATAGGACTAAATGACTTGTCAAGACAATCATTAAAAGCCAACAGAGATATCAACATGCAATATTGTTGATTAAAAAAGATGAGTCTAAAATGTAGTTTAAAAAATACAAAGAATCACAAATTTCTCTTTATTTTCGTTGACAAAACAGAGGAGATGGAATATTGACTGTCAATAGACACGCCAAATCGAGACTACACCGGCAGCACACAATATGAGTGAGGAGGACTCGGGGTAATTTACTTAGGCTAGACTAGATTGACTGAAATGGTCAATATAATCTGATGATTTAACTCAGACTAAAATGTCAACAGTTTTCATTGACTAAAGCTAGATTCAAATTGGTACAGTTTTCTTTTAATTAGACTAAAATGCCCAGACTTTTAGTCAAATAAAACTTGACTAAAAAAACAGCATCCTGTTTTTTCTTTTGTCAAGTTTTAGGTTGACTAATTATGATAAAACATTTGACACAAGACTAAAACTAAGACTAAAGTACACATGGTGTAACAGCACATAAACACCTGATGAGGATCACCAACGCATAAAAACACATAAAAGGCAGCTGATGACGCAAATGACCTGCACCCAAAAGTCTCGCTTTGAAAACAGTTGCTCAAATCAATGTAACCAGTGCCCCAAACTGAAATGTAAATATGTTCAGTAGCGGTTCAGACAGAGGTGAACTCCCTGCAGAAAAGTTGCCAAGAAGACAATACATCGTACCAATTACTACGGAAAACACCTCGGGACTTTTCAAAAATTATACCAACATGTAAAATGGCCAAAATGTTTCCTTCTGAAAGAGGCTAAATATCAATAATAATGCTAAAAAATAAGTGGTTTAACATCATATAAATATCAGATATTCTCCTGAGCAGAGAGTCTTTGTGGGCCTCCTCTGTTTGACTGTCTGTGACTGTTTGACTTGCTGTTTGTTTTTTTTTCCTCCAGTCATCCTGTCTGTTTGTTTCTGCCTCCATTTCTGATTCCCTCTGTTAGTCTGATTTTCCGTTGATCATCCATGCCTCGCCGGCACTTGTTTGCGTCCCCACATCTTTGCCACTGTGTACAGCATGTCCTCATTACTAAAACATCAAGCGTGTTGCATTAATGCTCCCTGACAGCCCCGCCTTGCCTCCGTTGATGTATGCTTAGCTTGACATTTCTCCAGGATCCCCAACCAAGCGCTCCCCACCGGCCGCCTGCACCACCGGCTGGGATTGTTTGTTTTCATCTGTTTGTGTCAGTCTGTCTCCCTGTCCTCTCTGTGGACGTCTCACAAACCTTATCCCCTACAACAACAGTATATTAATGTAAAATTTTAGGCTACTTTATACTTCTACTCCCCTACATTTCAGAGGGAGATTTTGTAGTCTTTACTCCACTACAATTACAGATACTTTTTACTGTTTATAGGATTTGATGTAGTACTATACGACCAATCTAAACAAAGTATTTAAAGTTGGCTCCACAGTGATGAACTCCAACATTAATGTATTCATTAGTAATAAAAACAGATTACTATAATATTCTATAATAATATAACATTTGAAAGGAGCCATTCTGCATAATGAGTACTTTTACTTTTGGTACTTTAAGTACATTTTGCTGATAATATTTCAGTACTTTTACTAAAGTAACATTTTGAATTAAAGACTTTTAAGGCCTTTGCACACCATGTCCGAATTTTTCGTCTGAAAAACTTACCGTCTTTCGTCCGTCATTAAAGTTTTCGGAACGGGTTTAATTTTCTGTGTTTTTTGAGGGTTGTTTGACCAGTCAGAGCCACCGTCCGTGCAAACGACATCATCCAAAATTGCATGATAAACATTCACTCGTCTCCCAGCACAAAGCACTTATAACACGATAAAGAAATAAAAGAACACACAGATGCGGAATTTAAAGATAGCTTGTGGCAGGTGATTGCAGAACAGCTTAGAATCGGTCATGATCGCAAGACAAAGGATGTAGGAAAGATTAGACAGTAGTGATTGTGATCTAGGCAGCTAAACGATAGCTTCTTGCTAATGTCGTTCATTCATTAGCTCCGTTTGGGACTAGTGCTATCTATTGCATCCATGTAATTAAGTCAGTTTTATCTTGTATTGCTAATTTTTAATCAAACGTATCGGACTCTGTGTGCAAGGTTTCTGTGCGTAATCATCGCATGACGGATTAAAAAAACGCAAACGGAAAAAACTGGCTATTTGTAATGGAATATTCTAAGACTATGGTATTTCTAATTTTACTTAAGTAAAGGATCTGAGTACTTCTTCAACCACTGCCCAACACCCTTTACATCGTTGCTTATAGTGCTTTTTCTGCTACTTTCTGACACCGATACATTATTATGGCATGAGGCAGTATTAAAAAATAAATCCCTATTGTTCTTCTTGCACATTGTTATTCATACACCTTGAATCTTGTAAAGTCCAACAAGCATCAAATATTAAAGATGACAAGATAGTGTTTTGTTGTGAATCTCGCAGTCATCTTTCTCTGCTGTTGGATGAATTACGTGACAGAAGACTGTCAAGGACACTTAAGGGAGGTGAGCTTCAGCTCGAGGCCTAGTGGGCGCCAACAATGATAAACGGATTGAGCTGGTTCAGCTATTCCAGCACTTTTTGGACAACCCGGAGGAATTTAACACCGACGCTGTGCATTGTGCAACAGGCAATCTATCTTGGCAAGGAAGCCCTTACTTGTGATTTTTTACTTTTCATTTTCTTCTGTATCTTGTGATTTTTGCTGAAGTGCTCTTTAAAATTCTTCTGACAGAGCTCTGCGCTCTTTGACAGCCTCTTTAAGAGGACGGCGGATGATGTATGAAAGTAAAGCCCGTTCTGTGGAACACAATATCCCGGTATTCACTTCGGAGAGCTGCACACAACTGTGATCAACAGCATCCTTATTAAATAACAAATCAGAGCGGTGACAATCAAAGGCTGCCGTTTGATGCATTACTTGATCCGCAGCTATTCAAGCAATATAGGCAATTCTTCCTCAAGACAGCATGACAGACAGATAGAGCTGGATGGATGCAGACAGCTTTCAAAATTCTCTGGAAAGACATTTAAAATTGAAACAAGGGCCTCGTACAGATTGACAGAAATCCCTAATCCAGTCTGACATTTTCCATCACATCAATTTTACATGCATAAGAATATTTAATTAGAAATACACACGGCAATACACACAAATAATCTGTTACCTAATCACAGACCTTTTCCATCATACAGAATATAATGACAAATCAGGTGCTGAGGATAAACTTCAATATATCATACAGCTAAAACAATTAGTTGATTCTTTAATTAGTCAATTGACAGAATATTATTGGTAAAAGATTTTATTGTTAAATCATTTCAAGTGTTTAAATAACTAAAATACCAAATATTTGCTAGTTCCGCCTTCTTAAATGTGACGATTTGCAGCTTTTTGTTTCTTTTATATCATTTGAAATATAATATCTTGGGTTTTGGACTGCTGATAGGACAAAACAAGACATTGTTTTAACACAACAATTAATCAGAAAATTAGAATTACAGCCTCGCAGTTCTATGCCTCCGTCAACCAGTCAAGTTGCAGTTTACATCCATGCCTTTGCAAACTGTCATCACTTCATCGACCGCCGACAGTGACCCTGATGAAGACCTATGTCGGTCGCAACGCGTTAGTCTTTTTAAACAATTATTACCCTGTAAAATAAAGGCATTTTAATTTTGTTCAAACGCTACAGTGAAGACTTCATATTCCACCCATGCAATGAGCCCTTCACAAGACTGAATAAGCACAGTACACCTGAAGGATCCAAAGAGCACCTGTATGTGATTACCACAAAGACCCAGCAACACTTCTTCTCCGTTGTCTTCATGTCATCACTTCATCATTTGATCCTGTTAGACATTTGTGTGAAATTGTCATAATTAGCGTATGAATTCTTGAGTTATGGCCAAAAATGTGTTTTGCGACGTCACAGTGACTTTTAACCACCAAATTCTTATCAGTTCATCCTTGAGTCCAAGTGGACGCTTGTGCCAAATGTGAAGAAATTTCCTCAAGGCGTTCCTGAGATAACGCGTTCACGAGAAAGGTACAGACGGACGGATGGACAACCTGAAAACATAATGTCTCCAGCGAAGGCTGTCACCGGTGTGGAAGCATAAAAATCCAAATTCGATAGAATAATCATTTCTACAGTACAGTTAAACAGACAAAAGGTCAAATTATAGTCTTAATTCCATTTTGATAAAATATGTAGTTACTGTGTTTTGGCTTTTTTGAGCAGTTTTGGTTATTGAAGCCTTACATGAGCGATGAAACTGAAGGGTAGTGAGGTTGTGCTACTAGCACTTGTGAATCATAGAAAACACAATTCTATTGAGTCTGATTTGAAACACAGAGAACTTGTTTTTATACCATATTCATAGCCAATGTTATGCTTGTGCTACATTGTGAAATTCCCTCAAGGCGTTCCTGAGACATCGCGTTCACGAGAATGGGACGGACGTGAGGTCACAGTGACCTTTGACCACCAAAATGGAATCAGTTCATCCTCGAGTCCAAGTTGACGTTTGTGCCAAATTTGAAGAAATTCGCTCAAGGCGTTCCTGAGGTATCGCGTTCACAAGATCACTCCTTTATGAAAATAATTCTTACTTGCAGCCCTGATTCTGTGTACTGTAGTATACTCAAGCAGGATTAGCAAGAAATTAGAAATCTGCAGGGTATTAAAACAATGTTATCAGCAATGTAAACTGACTTAATATTACTTAATGGTGTGTGATAATTGGTGTTCAGAGAACCAGAAACGTGTATTAATCCATTTGAATGTTGTACATTCCTGCACCACTGTGATGTTACCTTCTATGTCAGTGTGCATGTAGTCTACTGTTGCCAAAACCACCTGGCTGCTAATTGCTTCAGTTACAACCTGCTGTCTTTAAAAGGGCTGAGCCAGGCAAGACAACATGACGGCACACTGAGCCGAGCCTCGGGCCAGAACGTTTGTCTTTCCCCCTCCCCTTTCTCTCCTCTCTCTCGTCAAAAATGTTGGAAGGAATTTAGTGTAAATTGTTTTATTGCACCAGATAATTAAATTCATGAAATGCACCTCATTGCATATTATTCTAGGATTCTACGATCTCTATTTATGTTAGCAGGAGACAGCGTGGTCTTTATGTATTTACAATAAATGGATTCTCTAATTCACCCCCAGCTGTATATTGTAAACATCTGGACACCTCCCAGGATATAGTATGAGTCACATATGCTTCTATAATGAAGGTCATACACAAATAATGACTAACACATAAGGCTTGAACAGACACGTGAGAAATATGGGGTGGCTGTAGATCATTTCTGTAGCATTCAAATCTTCGGAAGAGCTTAATGGATTTGGGGACTTTTACAATTTACATTGTTGTCTGAGACACAGACTCCGGCTCCGGCTCATGCTACACCCCGACGACCACACATCACTATTTTAGTACATAAACAGCACACTACATCCTTTGGCACTGGATATAAAATGAGCACAATTGTCCAATACGAATGAATTAACATAATTCCAAGGAATATTGCACTAAAGGAAAATGACTATTGCAGTGAAAACGTCTAAGTTTTACAGAAGGAATAGGGCAATAGCCTATGACAATTTATTCCGTTCCATTTATTTTCCATAAAAATGTAGAAGGTTTTTTTTTTTTTTTTTTTTTACACCGCTAAGTAATTTTGCTGGTATAAATCCCTCGGGGACATTTTATGCCTTTATTATGAAGTCAACCATGCAGAGATGGCAAAAAAAAATGAGGGGGGAAAGAGACTGGGAACTTTATATGATAAAAGTTCTGGGCTGGACTCAAACAGGGTTTGCGGTCAGCGCCTTAAAACCACTGGCCACCAGGGTGCCTCTGGTTTACAGGATCTATTGAGATGTGATAAGATACCTTGATTTCTCAGGTATTTAATTTACAAGACTAACCAAAAACAGACAGACATTCCCAATCAGTTGAATATTGAGAAGATTTATATATTATTTATATATCATCACAATATAAATCAACTGTTGTTCAGTGTTTCCGCCTGTTTAACATATAATACGCCAACCTCTCACTGGTACCATGTAATGTATACATAATGTATGTATGTAACATGTGAGTTGTTTTGCCATAGTACTAGGCTTGCCGTGGTAGTCGGTGTTAAAAAATGTTCGGGCATACACGATTGCATAACTTGCCCACCGCCCCCACCGACCGTTTTACTTTTTTTTATAGAAATAACACCAATTTAGGTTGTTTTTGCGTAGCAGCGCCATGTTATCAATACATGGTCGGACGATGGACGCTACAAACTGAGAGCGCAAGCGTCTGCTCCATATGGAGTCTCAACACAGAGTCAGATTTCACACACACACGAGACGAGAGAGAGTAGACAGACAAGACGATGGTGGAGGATTTGGTGTCAAAGTGAAAAGCAAAAGCACCTATTTAGCAATACTTCGGATTTAAACCCAATGCTATAAGGGAACCATAACATAAATGAGGTAATCGCGCCGGGTAGAAACCTGCGGCACTGCAGCAAAAGCTCGACCGGAGAGGCCAGACACACAGCCATTCAACTTTAAAGATCAAAGTAAGCGCTCTGCAGATATTGAGCATCATCTTTTCTTGTAAAATATCCGGTGTAATCGGTAACACCGGTGTTGTTACAAGTTTATTAACCGGTGGTAAAATTTCTTCACTGTTACATCCCTAGTGGTACTATTGTCGGTCTGAATGCAGCCTGAGCCACAGCTAAACACATCAGCCGTAAGATCTCGGTAAGGTGATTATATATCAAGGCTCAGTGCTGTGCTTTTATTTTGTAGTCTACTTCCTGCCCTCTAGCGGTGAGAGTCATTTGCATCTTGCAGCTTTAATAAACATTGTTATTTTCCAAA
>CAKAKR010061117.1:30000-66398 GCA_916700685.1 Adelosebastes latens | reverse complement strand
AAGCGCTCTGCAGATATTGAGCATCATCTTTTCTTGTAAAATATTCGGTGTTACCGATAACACCGGATATTTTACAAGAAAAGATGTTGAAGATGTGTTGTTACAAGTTTATTAACCTGTGGGAAAATGTCCTCACCGTGACATCCTTAGTAGTTTTATTGTCGGTCTGAATTCAGCCTGAGCCACAGCTAAACACATCAGCCGTAAGATCTCGGTAAGGTGATTGTATATCAAGGCTCAGTGCTGTGCTTTTATTTTGTAGTCTACTTCCTGCCCTCTAGCGGGTAGAGTCATTTGCATCTTGCAGCTTTAATAAACATTGTTATTTTCCAAAAGCAGTGTGTGGCATTTTTTTCCAAAGCCTTCTACTAAATCACTGCGATATGTCTACTTAATGCACATCCCCACGAAAAAAAAATAAACAGCTGTGTACCTACAGCATATGTGTCCTGCCAGATCTCTGGAGCCACTGCTACGCAGCGAGTAGGGAAATGTCATTGTTCACTGCAGCGCCTAGAGGAGGGTTGTCATACACTATACAGATCTCTGTTTGTTTGGCTTATCCTGACAGGACAAATTCATCACTGCTGGGCATGTTGGCTTAGCCTTCAGCACAACCACCGCAAGCACAGCAGCATTTCCACGGGATGAATGCTCATACGCTTCGCTCGCCCTATCTCCTCTGGCTCGCTGCCATTTTCCTTTCATGTGTCCTTTATGCCTTTTATTCTTTTATCTTGCATTGTCTCTTAGCTCTTGATCTTCTCGGCCCATCTTTTTGTGTCTTTTTGACTGTATTGTCCTTTTGCGCTCCTTTTCTTCTCCTTTGTATCCATCGCTTTGTTTACATATTCTTGTTCATCCTCTTTGAGCATATCTTTCTCTTTCACATTATTGTACCAAAGCCCACTACTATTATAGACAAATTACATACACAATTAAATACTTAATACACAAGAGTAGCTAGATGGGGTGGGAGGTAGGAGTGGATCGGATGCTCCAGGGCAATGTGAATTTCTTGTTATGTTGAGTGAGTCACACACAGCAAAATCAATCAACACTGAATAATTAAATACACAACTTTACACAAAGTTATACATAGTCAGTACGCTACTAATGCCAGGTACACACGACACGAGAATCAAGCTGCTTTCGGGCACGATTCCTCCCTCCCGACAATGGTCAGCA
Source organism: Adelosebastes latens (assembly GCA_916700685.1). Classification (NCBI taxonomy): domain Eukaryota; kingdom Metazoa; phylum Chordata; class Actinopteri; order Perciformes; family Sebastidae; genus Adelosebastes; species Adelosebastes latens. The sequence goes on along the minus strand of CAKAKR010061117.1, from coordinate 65,210 downwards.
AAGCCTCGATTTTTTTTGATGGTTCTCAAGATTTATTCCAGATATTCCTGTGGTGTAAGGTATGATAAGAGTGTTTTTTACAACTTGTTAATTTGTGGCAACAACACGAGTGTTGATTTAACGTCTCTCCATGACTTCATCCATCCATCCTTCATGAATTTTCAGTACAAAGTAGTGCAAAAACTAACATCGCTAATTCCTTCCTGCCCGTCATCCGCCATGTTAAATTCACGTTTGATCGTGAGATATTTTGCGAGATTTCCGTTTTTGAGAGTCAGGATTCTTATTGTTCATGAATGAAATGTGTGTGGTGTTTTGGCCAAATTGTTGCTCTCCACACACTAGAGGAACAAAACTGTTAAATTTATCATAACATGTCTTTATGTGTGGGCTCTCTCACATTTTCAACATGTGAGATTTGAAAAATCTTTTAATGTGGGCCAGCCTTAAGTCTAAATTCAACTGTAAAAAACATAAATAAATAAGAATCAGTAGGACAATCCCATTGCTTGAAAAATATTACATTTTGCTACACTGATATTTTATCTTATACTAACTTCAATAACATTGCAATCAATGACCAAACTGTGTATTAACTGTTACTTAGTCATATCAGTGCTAATAAAATAGTCATTTAACCTTTAGATTTTGCCCACTGAGCATCTGATTGCTTTGTTTTTGTTAACCAAGCTCATAAGAATTAGTGTGGTTACTGTAATCTAACTAGATGCACCTCTGGCCCTGTTCACTGTCCCATTATTCAGCTTAAATGGACTCCATTGTGTCTCTTACATGCAAAAAACATGCTTTTCCCCCCGGCTACCAAATCATGATGAATGGATAATCATTGTTTTCCTCCCTGCAGATAGATATCTTTTGCCGTAATGATGAAAGCACGTTCTTATTCCTCTCTCTCTCTGCAGTATTGATGACCCAGCGTGTGTACTGGGAGACACGCTGTTGCATCAAGTATGAAAAGCTGGTTTGTTGGAGAAGGTATAATCCTTTTATGTGAATGCATGTCTGTGTTTGTGCATCCCATCGTGTGTTTGAATATGGCTTTATGTTGCAAGCTGCCCCCTTGAAAACTTGGTTTTAAAAAGAAAATATTGAGAATATATACACTCCATCCACTCTAATGCACTGCATATTGTACTTCAAGAAAGGCTACAAAAGCAGCAGCGGTCAAAGAAACGTTGTAGCTGGAGTGGTTCAAGTGCTGCTTTAGCTTGTGCTTGGAATAAAAGTAGAGAGGATGTAAACAAGTAAAGCTTTCTCTCAAAGGCTTAGTGGGGCTGCAGGGTACTGTTGTGAGGCTGTTTAGTAACTAACAGTAGGAGACTAGTAGGAAATAGATCCAGAAGCAGCTATGAATCCAAGTAAAGTCTCCAGTCTTTGAGGAACATGTAAGAGTCAAGCCTTAATAAAGGGGACATATCATGAAAAACTTACTTTTTCAGTGCATGTGCACATACATTTGGGTATCTGGAGTGTCTACCAACCCACAAACTGTGAACTAAGACAACCCAGTCAGTAATTAAGTTGCATGTTGTGGCATTTGTGTGTTTTGTTCATATTCAACCACTCTATAATCTGTGTGCTTTTATCAATGCTGCCTATCTTATTTACACTATCATATTTATAGTTTCATTAAAAGTCTTTAAGGTTCCCCACTTGCTAATTGGTTCTTTAATAGTGACTATAAAAAAAACAATATTAATGTGGAATATACTGTATGTGTAAAATCATGGTTTACAAATCAGCACTTAATAAGGCGACCTCGTCTCCGTGTATGCACAATATTAATGTGCTTTAGCACACTAACCCGTCAATGAACAAGGAAATGTCACCATGTTGCTGACTGTCACTTTGCATTAAACATATGTTGTCTATGGAGCATGCTAGCGGCTGTACAGAATGTTTGTTTTGTTTCCAAGAGGAAGAAACGAGATGGCAAAAGTCTGCACACCTCAAAATAACCATGTTAGTCAATCAACAGAAAATGTATTAATCGTTTGAGCCTTTCTTCAAGCAAAAATGTCAAACATTTGCTGGTTCCAACTCCTGAAATGTGAGCATTTGCTGCTCCTCTTTGAATAATGTGACAACTAAATATCTTTGGGTTTTGAACTGTTAGTGGGACAAAATAAGCTATTTTAATTTTAACTTTCATCCATGGGAAATCATTTTCTGACATTTAATAGAAAAAAAATGATTGATTGAGAAAATAGGTATATTAATCCAGAATTGTTACTTTTAATGCACACTTTTTGACCTTAGATGTTACTTTCATCACACGGCAATATTACAGCTTTCAGCCATTTCAAAGGAAGTGTAATATATCTGTGATTGATGATTGACTACACTGGAGGTTGGGTTGCAACATTTATGAATCTGTGTAATAATATATTCAAGGAATTGGGCAAACTGCACAATACTTTAGTAAAGAGATGGTTTATTTGTCTTTTCTGTGTTCAGGGCAGCCAAGGAGGAAGCAGGAAGTGACCTGCTAATAATACTAATAATACTAATAAAGTCTATTTGAGTGACTGATCCCATCACTGACCCACAACCAGACTGTGTGCAGTTTCGTCTCGTTAGATGACGTGGACTTTGTGCGCCACATCCTCAAACACCAGACTGCTTCATTTAGACAATGTTTGTTATTTCAGCTTTAAATTCATCACAGTTACCTCAATCTTTCCAGCTTTTGCTGGGAAGACGAACTCAAACAGCACCTGCATAAAATTGTCTTTACAGACTTGCTCATCTGCACACCAAAAACTGACAAACAGATATATCTAGATTAAAAAGTTGTCATATTAGCTGTATTTCTGAACATACACATTATTTTTATACCTGCAGGCGTTAGCTGAGCCATTGTTTTACGCTGTGTTTAGATGAACTTATGAAAAGTATGTATGACTAGCTATTCTTAACTTCTGTATTGCTTGTTGAATATTTTTGGAACCACCACATAGGACGTCCTCTTTTTGGGAAAAAAAATAAAGTTATCTGGAGTTTGCAGGAGTTGCTATACATTAGGTTGCTGCTCATAGGTTGTATTTGGCAGATTTGAGACTTTACCAACTCTCCTCTCCAACTCTAAATATGAATTAATACTTGAAAGAAAACCACAAGGATAAAATCAACAGTGAAAGCAATAAGCAAGAGAAGAACATGAAAGAAAGGCTGAAAACATCAAAGCAAAAGATAAAAAGACGGAGAGTCGTGGACAATTAATTTAAGATTATTACCAGAGTGTTTTTCTGTACCAGTGGGCTTTAAGAAGAGATTTAAAAGATTACACAGATTTAGCAGCCAGAGATGATCAGGCAGGTTCATTTAAAGTCTGAAGAACCAAACATATAGCTAAGTTTATTTATTTGTGTGTCCTCAATGTACAATTAATCTGATCCTGAAGCCGTTTGCAAAATGCAGCAGATGAACATTAAGGAAGTCGCTGATGATGATTATGTACATAATGTCATTGTAACAATCAAGCCAACATACACATCTTTATTCATATTCTTTAAATTCAGTTTGCAGATGGTTTAGGGAGCACTCCATTGGCATGAGTGCATTGCCAAAGTGGAGGGTGGAGGGATTATATAGCTTCATCAGTTTGACCAGCAGGACAATCATCTAAAACACATTATTCCTCTAAAACAGACTCTCAAAGAGTGGTCCCGTCTGTGAGTAGATTTAGTAAAATATCATGTTTTTAATTAACAAATAGGGCTTACGGTGTTTCTCAAACGGTCTGCGAGCCTCGTAGCGAGTAGCATAGATGTGTTGTTTTGAGAGAAAGAGAGAGAGAGAGAAGGTGGAAGGTCTATTGGACGCAATGTTTTATAAAAGCGGAGTGTCCATATAGCGTTTGCAGGGACTAAAAATGTAGATTTTCAACTTAAAAGTGATCGGAGCCACTGCACAAAAACATCGGAGCTCTCTGAAAAAAAGACGCTGGCACTAGGGATGCTCATTTTGAAAAATGTTCTTAACCAATAACCGACCCTCGTTAACCGATTGTTAACTGTTAACCGACAAAATTTGTACCTCGTACCAGCTGCAGGAGCACAACAGATATTCGTTGACAGAAGTCCCCAGTTCACCCGTCCGGGAGCGTTAACTTGGCAGCTACGATGCTGCGTGTGGTGGTGGCAAACTTGATTGCTGGCTGGATTATGTTCAAAGGCAACGTTTTTTGCATCAAGACTCCCATCTATGGTTTATGGTTTAAGGTTATGGTTTAGGCAACAAAAACACTTTGGTTAAGGTTAGGAAAAAAACATTGCCACTTTATACCAGAATATGTAATGCAGCTGGCATTACATTTCCTTCAAAACGTGTTGCTATTGCAAATTAGTTGTGTATAACCATAATTTCTAGGGGACTTCCCGTACCTTTCTCCAGAACTCCTAATCCTAATGAAGACATAAATCGTTAACTTTATAAATGTTTTATATATTTTTAAAAGTGCAGTTATCTCTTTAAACAGCTGGATATTACTAGCAATCTTTACTCAAACCGGAGAAAGGGTTGCATTTGTAGGGGACTATTTTCAGCCGTGGATTAATACATATTTAATGAGTATTTTGATCAGTAGGCCGCAGTATGTGGGATTGAATCAGAATAAACTACAGTGCCCTTGTTCATAATAATGAAGGAACAGGTCACCCAGTGCAGCGGTGTGACTCACTCATGGATTTTTAATAGTTTTTTGACAACAATTGAGCTGTATGGCACAGAGGAAATAAGCGATATCAGGCTTTGGATACACTGATGTTTTAAGCATTAATTAATTTTTAGTTTTGGTCTTTTCATTGGACAAAAATGAAGATCACCAGCCTTATCCTTGAAGGCTTTTTCTGTCAGGTTTGTTATGGGATTTTTCATAAATGACATCAAAAGTCAAAGTCTCTCTCTCTCCGTCAGCTGTTCACATGGCGATCCTCCAGATGCAGCTGGACCAGAGGACCAGACGGAGGAGGACCGTCCCTGCACTGAGTCACAGCCTGCCAAGGTTCATGTCAGCAGGATGGCCGCCAGTTTTACCCCCTGCCTCATCCTCAACCCTCCTGGCTTCATCATACATAGATAACAAGCCTCGGTCTACTCGCGTTCACTTTATTCCTCTTTTTTTTTTCAAACTGCCGTCTCTTTTCTTTAATCTGAAGGCTGACAGATGGAGCGTGGCCAAAAAGAGCGCTGCGCTAGGTTTCTATTTAGGCAAAGCAGAGAGAGAGAGAAGTTAGTTACAGCTGACAGTTTACAATAACCAGAATAAAATAAATCCAGCATAGGAAAATATGTGTCAGCATTTCTAAGAACTACTTAACAGTCAGGGCCTGGATGGGAGTTGTTCCTGCTACTTGCTTTGGAAGCACTTTTTGGCAATTCGCTTGGTGACTTTTTAGACCCCTTTAGTGACTTTTATTTAAATGAGAACGAAACATTTATTGTTTATTTTGTTACCTGCTTTATCCCCAAAGTCATGAATATGTTATCACTATTGTGATGGGATACAGAACCTTTAATAAAAGGCAAAGGCATACAAATCAAGGCTTTCTAAACTAGATTAGCCATGACGGACTAAAATAAATTGTATATGAGCCTTTATGATATTCATTTTGAGATAAGCTACTTCGATTATGTCCGGCTAATCAGAATCTAATGTCAAAGCATATGAGAGATGACATTTCTCTTGTGTATGTCAACCAATGTGGATTTTTGTAAGGAATAAAGTGATATTTTTTAACCTTCTTACTGCCCATTTTAGGGCTCTGTTCAAGATCTTTAAGTTTGATAATGGCCAAATAAGTCACATGAAGCATTTCCCTTTCCTTCAGAATTACATTTTTGGAAATTAGGTTTCTCCTTCAGAATTTTATGCAGGATAAGAAAGCCTCAATAACAACAATAAGACCGTGAGACTCCAAAACACTCACTGATTTGGGTTTGACTTTGGACTAGGGATGTGCATTCCAAGCAAAAATACTATTCGAAAATCACTGGGATCACATTCTCCACAACGTCATCAATTTGCTTGTTTTCTTCAGCCAGCACGGCGGGTCAGCCTGACAAGGACAAACTAGATGCTGGATTGTGTGTGTGTGTTTGTGTGTGTACGCATGTTGGTCAATTACCAACAAATGTTAGGCAAACTGATATGTCTGCTACAACTTCATTGTTCATTGCTTTCCAATTTTGGTAGTTGCAGTCAGTAACTCCGGCTAAAGGGCAAAACATGTCCACTGAATCAGGGTAAAAATGCCTCATTTAAACACCTAAATAAGAATTAAACAACTACTTTGATAACTGATTAATTGTTTTAGTCATTTCTCAAGCAAAAATGTCAAACATTCACTGGTTCCCACTCTTCCATTGTGATGATTTGCTGCTTCTCTCTGTTTTACATCATTGTAAACTGAATATCTTGAGTTTTGGACTGTTGGTGTGACAAAAACAATCAATCTGAAGATGTCATTTTATGCATTTTGTAGATGAAATATTTAATTGTTTAATCGAGAATATGATCGGCAGATTAACAGATTGTGAAACTATTTCTTAGTTGAGGCTCTAATTCTGTTTAAAATAACTGGTTTCAACTTTTCACAATGAAATCAACAGATGAAATTCTGACAGAATATCAACTTTTTCTGCAGACGCTCCACACCCCACAAGACAGTTTGTAGTTTCCTGGAGAGTCTGAATCACATCAAGTACTGCAGGTGTCTTTTCCTTCCTCTGTTTAATAACTGCAGGAGCTTCTCCTGAAAGCACAGCAGTCGACCAATACTAATGCCAAACGCTCCATGGCGCTCCATCTTTGTCAAAGTCCTATCCATCTGACTGCAGAAGGAAACCAGAAGAGCACAGGGAGGGAATGTAAACTCCAACAAACCACCAATCCCACAATCTTTTGGCCACTGAACACTGAAACACCATGCTGTTCTGATGTATGATTCATAGATAGAGAATTTCAAAAACTTATACAAACAACCAGAGTTAAGACAATCCACCTAGCAATAGCTGTTCAAGGGAAGATTTAAGTCCAGCTGAAACTTTAAAAGTTAGGTAAGACTTAAGAAAAAGAGCAAGGGAACATCAGTTTTTCCCAATGAAGATGTCCTAACCCTGCATCAGCGAACAGGCTGAACGTTGTGTCGTAGTATATCTGGACAATTGTTTATGCTCCATTCGCCAGAGTTCGCTCTTCTGTAACAGTAATCTTTTGGTTTTGAACTGTTGATCGGACAAAACAAGACTTTTGTAGACATTACCATAAGCTCTAGGACATTGTATAGAACTGTTTCTGATGTTTTATAGACAAAATTACTTAGATTAATCAAGAAAATAACAGCAGATCAATCGATAATGAAAACAATTGTTAGCTGCAGCCCTAAAAGACTAAATATCTCCTTACTAGAGATGTTAAGTGATATAATTAGGGGGGATTCAAACTAAATAGGAAGCTGCTGATTACATGAATCTTGCAAAAACACTGAACTGCAACAGATTATTTCTATTTCTATCATTCTTGTAGACAGAGTGGTGCAGAATACAGAGTCAAATGCTCAAAATATACATCCTGAAATCCATCTTTTTAATAATATCCATATCTGCTTTGGAAACTCGGAACATCCACCTCTCCATTGTGCAAAAGCCAGTTTGGTTCTGAGTCAGAAATCAATGGAGAGGTGCAACAGACCCGTGTGTGTGACAGCGAGGAAATAATGAAGTGAGGTGAGAGGATGATGAATGGAGGGTGCTAAAGTGGGTCCCAGGTGTACAGCTGTATGGCAGGTAAGGACAAAGCCAGACAGGATGATCTGTGATGATGGGAAACAGGTGATGGAGCAATAGAGGGAGAGAAATGACAGATTGGGGGGAAGAAGAGAGACCTAATCACTGTCGCCCCGAGCACATTGTTATGTAAAATTCAGTGATATCAGCCGAGGCCACAGCGGCCATGGCAACAGAGAAATGCATCTCATCCCAACAAATTCAGACCATGTAGGATTCTGGTTTTCTGGAAATCTTCTCCATGCAGGGGGGTAATGAGTTGAAAATCAGCATCAAATACAAAACTGGCTCCTCGAGAGCTGCTTCATACAAAAAAAACAAGAGTTTTGTTCCTCAGTTTTTACCGTCATATAGGGCTTAGCAATATGGTCAAAATCGTATATCACGATATAGGTCATTTCATATCTCAATAATGATATATATCACGATATAGCATGTTTTCTGGTAATTCAATTAATAAATAGTCTATATGAAATAACCACATGATAAAGCCTATTTTTGTGTGAATTAAATACTTGATGAATGGAAAGTACAGAGTATTTTCTAATTTTAAGAACTTGAGTGCAAAATGAACATAACAGTTTTAAGTGAAATTATAGAGAAAAAAAGAAATACTGTAAATACAGGCCTAACCTATCACGATAGAAACGATATAGAAAATGATGTACATTGTTATATTGTTTTGACGATATATACCGTCATATTGCTCAGCCCCACTATAGCTGAAACAAGTCGACTGAGAGAAGATTAACCAGCAGCTATTTTGATGATTGATTAATCGTAGGTCATTTTTAAGCAACTAGAATTACCGCCTCACGGTTGTATGTCTCCCCCAACCAGTACATCCATGTCTGTCCAGACTCATAAATGAGTACAATAAATATTCGGCTGATGGGTCCAGTAGTATGCAAGATTCACTGTGAACAATCAGATACACACACTTGCACAACCGAACACATAATACGCCTGGAGGAGATAATAATTAATTAATGTAATATCTCTACTTTAATGAGCCTGGCACAGGGCAGACGCCAGGAGCGTGACAGATATGGATGCTTGAGAGTGGCGTGCTGCAGATGAGAGTACAGAGCAACTTTTTGTTGAGATTGTGATGGACAATGAATGATAACTTTCATCCCAGAAGTATTTGGGTTTCACTTCTGTCTGCATTTGTTAACCAAGATCAGTGGATCTCAACCAGGGGTCCTTGATAGAGTTCCAGGGGGTCCACAGAAAAATGGGGAATAGTTGATTTTCACCATTTCATTTCACTAATATATTCTGGGGTTTCACTTCCTCCACGGTTATCTCCTCAATTGTTGTCGACAACTAAAGAATTCTGGTCTTAATCATATCTAACAACCAACATCTTTTCAGATGAAGGTCCCTGAAGCGAAAACTTATCAAAAGTCGGAGCTAACGTTTATAAATTTAGGGGTCCTTGACACGAAAAAGGTTGAGAACCACTGACTGAAATGAACTGAAACTAACCGAGCTCAGTGCAAGATTGCCTGAATAAGAGGAGGATGGAAGCTAACTGAGCTCACCTGTGGTTCAGGTAAGGCTTGCATACTTTTCTTGAGTGGCAACTAAGCATTGAGTTGTTCTATATTGTGGTCGGTTAGTTGCTGGTACAGCTTTAAAGCTTAGTAGTGATTAAATCCTGTGCTGTGACAAATAGATGATTCATTAAATAATCAATTCAATTTTATGTTTGATATGACAATAAACTGCAACAGCCATGTTTGTGAGAATAGTGTGCATCAACACTGCATCCAGACATAATAGAAAGCAGGTTAAATTCACATACATTGATACAAGCTCAGTATCATGTAGGACACAAAACTGATTATTTCTGCTCCTGCAGTGTCATTCAGCTATTCTTCAACTTTGAAAGCTTGTACTTTACAGAAAACATGCTGTATAATCTAAAACCTGCAGCTGTGCAATGGTAACTCATTTTAAATTGGAGAAAAGGAGAGACAGGCCTGGGAATAGAAATATTTTCTGCTGTGTGAGTGAATGCAGGAAAACATCTGTGTATTATATTTATGGCCGCGCTGCTGTGGGCCTTGTGTGTTAGCGGGAGATATTGTGTCTATTATTGCGATTGCTATTTCGATAGCGCAGTCCAAACACGCAAACCTGGCGATTATTCAACTGAAAAATGAATATCTGGATAAAATGTTCTTTTGCTTTTCAGCGGGGGAAAGCCGAGCGCTGAATAGACTGGAGTGTGAAATCCCAGAATTGAAATTTAATGGGAAAAATTCAACTTGTTTGGACAGCCAAAGAGCATTGGAAATTGTGTGTTTACCCACTGTGTAAAAGTTTATTAGCAAGGGGTAGATTTGTGCACGGTAATAAAAGCAGAGATCCATGTGCCACGAGAAAACACACTGAACCAGAAGAGAAGACGCGGTTGGGGTAATAAACATGTACACACACATATAGCATATGCATACAGTCCATGCATGCATGCACAATAAAAACACAACTAAAAGCACTATTGTAATCTGCTATGATAAAGACAGAGGTAGAGGGACACGCAGACAGACAGAGATCGAGAGGTGGCAGTCGGGGGACAGATAGGAGTGGATTGTCTGAGAGACGTGCTTATCCTGTGAGGTAAAACAGTGCAGGCCGGTCATCCAGAAAATAGAAAGTGAAAGGTGTTTTCGAGAGAGACAGTGGATAAAAGGTGATCCTCCCTCGCTCTCAATCCCCCAGTGGTCAAACAAGCCAAAATAAAAGCTGTCTGAGTGCTGAGGCAGGAGGAGCAGCGACCGCTGGAGTAAAAAGAAAGAAAAAGAAGAAGGAGGCTCAGTGTTTAAGTGTGTGTGTGTGTGCATTGTTGACATCTACTGTATGTAGAAGGACACTAAAAGGAGTGTGATGCTTTTCAGCTAATGTGCAGTGGAAGTGAAATTGTGCTTCAGGCCTCGAGCCAACAGTTGGCTCACTTTTCATTTCCATTTATCAAACAAATTATGTTATTTTTCCACTTCAAGATAGAATTTTAGCTTTTTTTAAACAAGAATGTGGAAAATGTAAAAGATCATTAAACAATTCTTAGATGAACAATAAACAACGGCTGCTTGATTATGGCAAAAATCATAATCATGATTATTTCGGTCAATATTGAGATCATGATTATTCATTGACTTTTAGAAGCATTTAGAAGGAAAACTTTGTACCCTACGTTTTAAAGTGAAATGCATCAATCTGGTGCACTTTGAGAGCAAAATTAAGAGGACAGATGTATGAAGAACTTTGTGTTCCAGTAACAAGTTTGCTTTAGTAAACAATTTATTCATAAGCACATTGGTTGTACAGATATGAATGGTGATGGCACAAAAAAAAAGTCACATCCAGAAAGCATGGTAAACGAGATGGGGTCCGTGTTTCAAGATGGATCGGCTGGGTTTGCCAACCTCGCCGCACTAAGGACAGTCCGCCCCGGTTGGCAGTCGTGCCGGGAGCAGGAAGCCCCGTCACCTCCCCACAGGGAGAGAGGGAGCACCACCTTCCCATCGGGCTTTTCCAAGCTGACCTAGAGCCGACCGCGAAGCACCACCACGGAGGAAATCCCAGCGCCGGGGAGTTCCCACGAGGGGATCCTCCCACACCGAGCGGCCGTCCCTGACCTGCTGAGCGAGGCGAAAGCACACCTTTGTAAAGGAAAGGGGTGCGCTGGATTTACAACACAGGACAAAACGAGGACGTCATTGCGAAACAATAATCGTTTTTATTATCTTGTTTTCATAATCGTAGGAAGCCAAAACCCGTAACTTAAATTTGATTAATTGCACAGCCCTACAATAGACTTTAGATGGGATTATATTGTTTCCTGTTGATGTTGAAGTACTTTTCAGTGAACATTATTTGCAGTTGACTCGTGTTGATTGGAAAATTGCGAACTATAATCTGAAGCCAATTTTATTCATATAAAAAGCTTCACCGAGGCCAGCCTGTCACCTCAGATGGCTGACAGATGTCTACACCTTTTTTGCTTCTCGTCCTCCATCGTATTCCTCCTCGTTCTTACAGCAGGTGGTTTGCGTGATAGAAAGAGGCCATTTCTCCTCATATAGGACACTTCTGTTTGGGATGTGTTGCATATTACCTCAAATTCCCATTGAGACTGCAAATTTCCACCCCTAACAGCCAACCAGATGTTTTTATATCAGGCCACTCATGCTTGTATACAAAAATAACACACGGCGGTGGATGGATAATCATAACACCATCAATTCTGCTTCCCAGCTAACAATTACCTTTCCTATTCATCAGAATCACAACACATTTGCTCGTTCAGACAGACGGAGTCAGCCGGGGGACGGAGAGATTGGACGGCAACAATAGGCAGACAGACAAATGATGTCAACTGTGGATTATGATTTAAATAATTGTGACTCTCGTGACCTCAGCTGGTGTTTCTCATTGCAACGTCATTGATCTGGAAATAAACACCACCGTCTGACTCTCAGGCCGGTTTTCTCATTCGCTCTCCATCTGAAATGTCTCTAACTCTTCCCGCTGCGTTCTTCATTATGGCTGCTTCAAAGTAAATCAGTGAAGCAAAGTGACTTTCCGATCCCCAACCCTCCCAGTGGGGATTCCGCAGAAATTAGATTTTCACAGAGCAAAGGTTTCCTATAAAGGAATAAAAAAGGTTGTTGTTTGTCATCTCTCATTAAGACAGACAGATTTTGTCTCTTCCTGGCGTGGCATGCTGTTATGTAAAGCAAAGCTGCGATCTGTGTTGCCGTGTTAAACATGTAAATACTGTCACATTGCAGACGCGGAGAGGATGCTTCTTCAAAGCACAGCAGCGATGCCTACATCTAATGAATTATTTAAAGCTATGAAGCAAACATGACGCACGCCACGCTCAAATATAGGTACATTGAATGAGAGCGCACGTACGCTCACATCTTGGCAGTCAAAAGTGAGGAGATGTATAATACATGCATGCAAATCTAATTTGTGCAGACGACACTTATGTGCACCTCTGAACTCCTCCTGCGTATACGAGCGCAGCTGGCGATATACAATCCCAGACGTGTGCAGGGGGTTTAATTGTGCCTGCAATGGCTCATTTGACAACGTAATTGTGGTGTTGCCATAAAATTCTCACGTTAAATGAAGAGATTCCCCGTGGTGTGAGGTAAACGCTGGTAGAGGAAGGTATTTCTGCTCTCCTCTATTTGGTGCTCCTTCGATCAGCTCAGTTCTCGATATGTATGTAGTAATTGTGCTTATGGGGAGGACTACTTATTAGTTTTCGACTGAATCGTGTAGGCAAGTAGTTTGTAATGTAGTTACAATCTATTGTTAACTCTATCAACAAAAGTTGGATGGAAATTATGTTTGTCACCCACTTATCTGCCTGTTATCTGTGTTCTTTAAGCACTTTTCAGAAAGTTAAAGACTGATTTGGTTGAAAAATGTTGGGCAGATTGACAAAGTATTTTGGCGTGTCCAAAATGAATGTTTGGTTTCTCTGTGAAAGATATCTGACGTTTGGTTCGCACTTCTAACAAGGCTTGTGAGCTAATAGTAAAACGACATTAGTATCACGTGGCATCTCTGTGTTGTCAGTTAGTGTGGAAAAAAACGGATGAATGGCTGAGATTGACGGTAAGCGTCTGGCAACGACTTGTTGTGAAGTGAATGAAATGGAACGGGGGAGGGAGAGTGTGACATCTAGAGGCTGAATTTTATCAATAGCACCTTTAAGTCTTTAAGAATATTTTTCTTTTCATGCTTCTTAACAAGAGGAACTGGCTGTGTGTTTAAGGTTGTAGCATAATGTTTTATTTCTTTAAAGGGCAACTAGATCCTCATTGTAAATGAGCAAAAATGCCCTTTCCTGTTCCCGTCGTTCACCTTTACCTGACAGCTTTTGTTGTTGACTCAGATAATTCACGAAATGTGGACTATAGGTTAAGAAATGTTGGCAAACTAACACTTTTGCCTCTACTTCTTATCTGATCTCATATCATTAAGCGCATATGCATTTAATTAGTAAAATGCTCATTTCTGAAGTTAAATTTAAGAAGAAACAACACAACACCAAAATACACCAACACCTTTTTCCATCATACAAAATAATAAATGCTTTTAATCACTTGCTTGGGTTTTGTGTGAATCAGTGTGAATGTCTTACACATAAATTCCGACTTGCGTTGGAAATACCTTTAGTCTTTATACTAAATTCATGTATTGCTTGGTGCAACGACCGCAGGTTGACTGTTGAACCTGTCTGCTATTAATACATACATTCACATTGAAGTGGTAACTAAAAACTATTTTGTGCCAACAACTTGGATACAGTGCTACAAAATTCAAAAGGCGGACTGACTTTGAACTATGATTCAATTAGATACAAGTTTCCAAGATTCAATAATTTAATGCTACATCAACCAGAGCTGATTAGGAATTTGTTTATGGTGCACTCAACAACAAAAAAATATAAGTCACATAACACACACCAACAAAAACATATGGCCACAGAATTGGCAGTCAACCCGTATAAAAATGAAAAACAAACAGACAGGTAGAGCAGGACCATGTCGCCATACCATGGTGCCATCTTGCCTCTACTATTGACTACAACTATGTATGTTTACTTAGTAACTGTATACGATATTAAGATACTCGTTAGCCAATGACAAAGAGTATTTTCTGTGGTTATGATTGATAAGTTATCCCTGAATCACATAGGACAGGAAACTGCTGCTACGCTGATCCCTATGGGCTTAACATTTGAAGCATGTTGCACTAAAGGCCAATCTCCAGTCAATGAAAGGATTTTCCAATCAGCTGCCAAAGTCAAAACATGCGCTGACGTCACTGATCGAGACGCCACCATAGAATAAATTCTCATCAGGTGCAGGCAAACCCAATGACAAGCAGTTTGTCACCAGGTATTGATCACTATTGATGACACTGAATAATCAAACAAATTACCTTAGAGACAAACATGACTAGATTGTGTTTTGGATTCATGACCAATATTTATCACAAGTATTGATCCAATCCAACCACTTTTCATTCTTTCAGCATCGTTGCATCGCCTGTAGTGTGTGTAATATTTCCCCTGATCCTCCTCAACAGGCCTCCCCTCCTTCACCCCCACTCCTCATGAATGCCCTTTGAGACAAGCGCAGAGATCCTTATTCATTATCATAATCCCCTGGCCATGTCTCCTGAATACATTGCCATTTAAAATCCAAGCATGCATGCATCATTATAACAGGCCATACCCTAAAAAACAGAAGTGAACCACATTCTGAAATGTGGCACGTTTTCTTTTTTGAAAATCCAATCAACAGTTATAGCCGCGTACGAACTGAATAGTCTGGTTCAGAGAAGAGCTGAAGGCGCTTATTAACGACGGAGGTTTTTCAGGATGAAAGATTCGGGCAGCTCAGTGATTTTCTCTGAGTTATGAGAGAGAGAGGGTGAGCAATGGCTCTCCATGTGCTGTGATACTTTGTAATGATCCCAAATGATTAAGGCTAATCTGGCATCACATCCTCACTGAGATCTTGTCCTGACGGAGCCAGTAAAATGTCAGACGCATTTTAGAAGCAGTCAATTGAATTATTGCAGAACCACTGGTGAGACCTGCTGTTCTGATGAGATCTCACTTGTCATGTAGGTCGTTGATATTCAGCAGGGCGGAGCATCACATCCACATATTTCAGCTGAAAACTTTTTGGTAACCTGAATGTTCATGCAAGTCAAATGAATAAGCCAAATATAACAGGTACATTTCCCAGGCAAAACATGATTTAATATGATTTAAAGCACCACCATTTTTTGTTATATTAACAATGAATCAAACAACTATGTGTAATTTGCCTTCAACGACAAATCCAGAGACAATTTTTTTTTTCAATTCTGCAGCTCTGCTCGGCTTCTTAGCCTCTTTTAGCTTATTGTTTTAATTTTGCAGTACATTTCCTTTGTAGTTTGATCATGTGTTTTCAGTAGGGCTGTTGATCGATTACAATATTTAATTGCTAATAAATCGCATGATTGTCCATAGTTAATCGCGATTATTCACACGTTAATCACTAATTTTTAATCTGTTCAAAATGTACCGTAAAGGGAGATTTGTCATGCATTTAATACTCTTATCAACATTGGAGTGGGCAAATATGCTTGCTTTATGCAAATGTATGTATATATGTATTATTGGAAATCATTTAACAACATAAAACAATGACAAATATTGTCCAGAAACCCTCACAGGTACTGCATTTAGCATAAAAAATATGCTCAAATCATAACATGGCAAACTGCAGCCCAACAGGCAACAACAGCTGTCAGTGTGTCAGTGTGCTGACTTGACTACGACTTGCCCCAAACTGCATGTGATTATCATAAAGTGGGCAACACTGTAAAGGGGAGACTCGTGGGTACCCATAGAACCCATTTACATTCATGTATCTTGAGGTCAGAGGTCAAGGGACCCCTTTGAAAATGGCCACGCCATTGATTCCTCAGGTTTTTATAGTTTCATGTGATGCCAGTATCTTCACTCTGGCTTTAAAACTAAGCCTAAAACCTCCAACCTAAAAATCCCAAGCTGCATTAATGCGTTAAAGAAAATAGCGGCATTAAAAAAAAATTGCGTTAACGCGTTATTACGTTAACTTTGACAGCTCTAGTTTTTAGCAGACCCGTCAGAAGACAAGGTAAGCGACTAGCTGGTGAATAAAGTGAAACTTCTATAAATATTTTTTCTCAGGAGTTGGTGGAGACCAAACCAGAGCTCGAAGGAGAGTGAATATTGGACTTCAATTCATCAGGTGCGCTAATGTTGATCCATGGCTGCTCAATGTGTAAATAGGCAACATTTTGCAAAAATGTAGGGTTTTTTTAGGGGAGTTTTTCCATATCTGGACTGAGGGTTTAAGGATAAATTGTAAACCCTTTGAGGAAAATTTGTGATTTTGTACTGTATAAACAAAAATGACTTGCTTTAACTTTATCAGAAAATGAAATGTCAGGCTTTGGCTTTATCAGATTGTTGTAGAGTGCTTTTCCTCCAACGGAACAAAAACAAATAAATGCAGCTGTAAGTAATCTCTCTGGTTTTTGACCTTGATAACTTATTCTCCATATCAGAATGTACACCTACGGTATATACTGATATATGGAGAAATAAAAAGACAAAGAAAAAGACTATGTTTTAGTTTCAATCGCTGGTAACAGCCTGACTGGAGGCCTTCCTCGGGCAGCAACTTCTTAGCCTCCCAGAACTGTGATGCTGCTGTGACAGATTTGTCTTTAACAGACATGCTTCTTAGGCAGCTCATGTTATTGATCATAAGAAAGTGGGTGAAAACTCTGAGAGGGATTGGAGAATATTCTATGGTTAAACTGAATTGGTTCTTGCACGGCTGACAAGGTGCACATCTACATAAAGTGAAATGATTTCTCTTTTTCCTCCTGCCCTCTTTCCACATGTCATGTGCACTTCAATCTACCGTGTCCCAGCATGCACTGTGCAGCCAAGTGCTCACTTCTTCATATGAAATGAATGGAGATGGAATTGGTCAGTTGCCAGGTCGTGTTGGTGTGGTGTTGACTTTGCAAGGAAGTCGTCATGGTTGCACGCAGCGGCTGTGATTGATTCATTCTGAAGACGGTGTAATTTGTGACACCTCAGCTACCATCTCCAGAGCAGGGACATGTATCATACTTTGAGTACTTTTAATAGCTATGAGAGTAAGGTAATGGCCCGAGGCAGTTCTACCTGGCCAGAACCACCTATGAATTGCAAGCAGAGCCACAATGACATTCAGTGCAATTAAGGCTGAATAAAAGGGGCCTGAATGTGTTAGATTCATCATCTAGTAGAACATTTATATCTTCCACAACTTAAACATCACCAGGTGATATAGCATTGACCTGAAATGAACAAAACTGAGCCTTTTCAGTTAAGGCTAAATATTGAATTGCTATTAATCACATGATTGTCCATAGTTAATCGTGATTAATCCCAAATTAATTGCACATTTTTTTATCTGTTCAAAATGTACCTTAAAGGGAGATTTGTCAGGTATTTAATACAACATGGGAGTGGGCAAAGATGCTGCTTTATGCAAATGTGTGTATATATTTATTATTGGAAATCAATAAACAACACAAAACAATGACAAATATTGTCCAGAAACCCTCACAGGTACTGCATTTAGCATAAAAAATATGCTCAAATCATAACATGGCAAACTCAAGCCCAACAAAGGCAACAACAGCTGTCAGTGTGTCAGTGTGCTGACTTGACTATGACTTGCCCCAAAACTGCATGTGATTATCATAAAGTGGGCATGTCTGTAAAGGGGAGACTCGTGGGTACCCATAGAACCCATTTACATTCACATATCTTAAGGTCAGAGGTCAAGGGACCCCTTTGAAAATGGCCAAGACAGTTTTTCCTCGCCAAAATTTGGAGCGTTATTTAGCCTCCTTCACGACAAGCTAATATGACATGGTTGGTACCAATGTATTCCTTAGGTTTTCTTCTTCACTCTAGCTTTAAAACTGAGCTCGCTACAACCTAAAAGCCGCAAGTTGCGTTAATGCGTTAAAGACATTAGTGGTGTTAGGGTTAGGGTAAGGGTTAATTTGCATTAACGCGTTATTATCACGGTAATATGCGATATGCATGGATGTACTTTCAACTGAATACAAAGAAAGAATGGCTGCAGTTGATGGCGGATTGATGTAAAGGAAGGTTGGTGATTTATTATAGATTTTCCCTCCATGACCTCCTGCACATAGTGAGTCATATGTCTTCATGTCACTTTCTTTATGTGTGACTGAGACAATGCTAAGGGCTAATAGGTGACGGATGGAAGAAATGGGAGAAATGGCTTCAGAGGCTTAGTCTCGAGCACTAGCCTCTGGACTACACAACACATTTACAAAGAGATCACACTATGGATTATTCATGGCGTGAAAGTAACGGATCAATTTTTGAACCGTAAACACAACACCAAAAGTAATTTATATTGTACCATCCTGAGGTATAAACAGCTCAAAGATGATATGAGACTTGAAAGTAGATCATATCTTACATCATCATCATAGTGTATAGTATTATCAAGTCTTTCTTTGGTTGGTAAGATCTACCTTTTCATTAATGAAATATTAATAATAATTGGGGCTCAACCAAAAATCATTATGGGTATAATCCGATATTATCTTATTGCTGATATATCACTTTACTTCTGCCATGTGTCTCCATTACATAGCTTATAAAACAAGTTTATTTTTCAACCACAAAATGTATTGCTTATACATTTCATGGCCAAAATCATGGTCGATATATCATCTGATATTTTAAACTCCCGAATAATTATATCGTCCTCTAAAATCCAGTATCGGTTGGGCTATGATCATAAAACACTATATTTAAATCTCAAGTATATCCTGTTCTTGTTAAATCATCTGGTGTCTTTCCATTATAGATGTTCATCTTCAGTATAAAGTGCTTGGCAGCAATAATGGAAACCATTTTCCTTAAAAGACCACCAGTAATTACAGCTTATGGCTGCTTCATGCATGGTTGGACATGGTGGAGCTGCAGACCCGTAATATGAATTCTCCTCACCTCAGTTTGGTTTTTGATTGGTTTGGTTAGTATCACAGTTATAGCGGCTCAAGCTGCCCCTGCTGCCCTCTTTGGCCAAAGTGCCCCTGGACAAAATCAATGAATAAAAATGACACTCTTATTATTGTTGTTGTTGACGCTGCTGCTGCTGTTGTTGTTATTCCTGTAGTTATTATTTGTGCGAAAACCTGCCAAGCTCCTGTTTAACAAGCGCTGACATTCTCATTTTCGGTGTTGGCATTTATTTTTTTCAATGACTGACTGAGAAGAAACTCAGCATTTTTACCTGCTTCACCTTTCTTACTTTGTGCATGAAGGAAAATAATGTAAGTTGCTCTTTAGGCTATAAGTTTAACAACTATTGGGTGAAATTCTGTCAATAAATACATTAATAAATCACTAGTGAAGTGCCCGTTTGTGGCATGGCCGTTCGGAGCAGGCCGATTGCTCGGCCCAAAGAGTCCTGCTTGCAGCCTTGTCGAGAACCGCTCATTGACTCCACGGTGGGACAAATACCACGACCAACCGTCACATCCTACATGTAGAATTCCATATCATAGCAACCAGACGCAACCAAAATGTCTTAGTTGAAAAAAAAAACGCTGTGCCTCATATCCCTTCTGTGTTCTGCATTTAACAATAAACAAGTATTAATAGTATCTTTGTCATTTAAAAAGCAACAATATACCTAATAATGGCCTAACAATAAAGCTAATTTGTATAGCACTAAAGTCAGTCAAGTCAATTCAGCTGAATTAAATATCTTGGAGTTCATCGCTGCTTAATGCTGTAATAACTTAACTGTGTTTATGTGTTTTTTTGTTGTTGTTTTCTTGCTCTGGTCTGGACAGGTCTGGTTTTGACTGATTTGCTTTATCTGGCATGGTTTTGATTTGATTGGGTCCTGTGTAACAGTAAATCAAGTGATTGTTGAGATGGGATAAGTTGCCTTCTCTGCCAAGCTTCCTACACATTGAAAAGCCTGCCAGCACTCTGCAATCTATCAAAGTGTATGAGGCGAACCACACACACACGCAGTCATGTCACGTACACTTTAAATGCTGCACATGCACACACACAAATCTGGGACTTGGCCCGTTGCCAACCGCAACGCTTGTGTTTGCGTGCGGAGGTTAAAAAACCTGGACAGCGAGGGAGCCATCTATAAGGGAACTCCTAATCGCCAACACAAAAGGGCTCTCTCTTGGTCTGCTGCCATCGCATTTCACTTTGTGTATAATGTAATCTGTTTAATATCCCGGTCAGTCCTTTCAACCCCAGGAATGCTTAGACAGACGTTTTTACCATAATTGCCTCATAGATCAGGCTGGCTGCGTGGGGCCACAGTATCCAGGTGCTGTACATCAGCTGATCACAGCTTCAGATAAGAGCCAACACTGCCTCTCAAGGTGAGTGCATGTGTGTGTGTGTGTGTGTGTGTGTGTGTGTGTGTGTGTGTGTGTGTGTGTGTGTGTGTGTGTGTGTGTGTGGTCGGGGGTGTCCATATAAAACAGCTGTAGCTGCTGCTGGGTGTCAGGCACTCTTATGTCCTCCTCGTCTGCTTTGTTTGATAAAAGCGGAGCTCTGTAGTTGTGTTCCTCGTCTTATTTGCTCTCTCTCTGCCAAGCTCGACCTCTTCACGCCACTCAGGAGGGGTCAGGACCCTTTAACCTATGAACACTTCCTGTTTGTTCACCGCAAAAGTCACTTTCACACACAGGTTACCTATGGGCAGCTTAGGGCAGAGTTTACTCTTTGTTCTACAGGCTGCAATCTTCTTGTTTTAATCAATTAATGTTGTCTATAAAATGTCAGAAAATAGCAAAAAAAAAATGTAATTTATAATTCCCCAGAGCCCAAGGTGACATCTATAATTGCTCATTTTGCCCAAATAACAGCCCAAAGCCCCTAAATATTCAATTTACTATCAAAAAGAAGGCAAATTCAAATATTTGAGAAGCTGGAATTAGCAAATGTTTGGCATTTTTTTTTCTTGAAAAGTGACTCAAACGATGAATCAAAATAGTTACAGGTCGATTTTCTGTCCATTTACTAACCAGTTAATCCATTAATCATTTAAGGTCGACTTTGTACTAGAGTCTGACCGATACAGGATTGTTGGGGCCGCTGCAGATTCTGATATTAGGGAGTAAAAAAATTCTGATATCTATATATCAGCCGATATGCATTGCGTAGGTGTGAATCTTCGCTGGCCTCACAATTCGATCACGGTTCACCTCTCAACGATTCGAATGCGCAACGATTCTTGAAGCGTCTCAATGTATCGCATCCTCAATATTCTATATTCCTGCAAATATTTACATTTTCATCAATTAATACAAGAAGTCAGATAATTCTGAATGACAGAATTCTCCCTTTTTTATAAAGTGTTTCAAAAATTAGACAACCTCTGACCGATAAATCGGTCGGGTTCTACTTTGTACGATACTGTAATCATGAGACTGACCGTAGCGTTCGAAGTTGGTACACTTTCTTTTACAATCTTATTCTTATAGTTTTTTTTCCATCATTCCCACCACTTAAGCAATTAATCAATTAGTTGATTGACAAAAAAGTAATCTGTAACAATTTTGAATATTAATAATTGTTTCAGAGAATACTAAAAATCCAATAGTTGCAGCTTCTCAAATGTTGAATATATCCTGGTTTTCTTATTCTTGTATGATAGTAAGGTGAATATATTTTGGGTTTTGGACTGTTGGTCAGAAAAAACGAGCAATTTAAACTTGGGCACCTCCAATAAATCAAGGAGAGTAGGCTAAATATTAACAACAACTCTGAGTTCAACACAATATAATTCAACTGCACCATAAAGTACAACATGAGCACTCTCCTAAATGACCTAAATCTTTCTAAAATAGGCTCAACTAAAACTGAATATTATAACCTCCATGCAGGGCTGTTGTATTTAGTTTTAGCAAGGTGTACCTAATTAACTGCCAACTGAGTTTAGTTGTTCTAAGCACGAAGAATTTTAACCCACATTTTGGGATCAGCTCCAAATACGTGGTAAATGAACTGGGTTTATAGTTTACAGCCTTTGTTTACAAAGAGCTTGTTTCTTTGTAGAAATGAAAAATGTATAATGCAACAACCTTATTAATAATACAGAAACCTGGACCCGGTTGTAGCGATGTGGATGCCTCCCTGGATCTCAGCAATTTACTTGATGAGTAAGATCTTACTCAACACAACTAAACTGTGAACACCCTGGTTGCAAAAAAATGTATTTGGCTTCAACACTGAATGGTTACAACTTGTGAATTGCGTATCGCCAAGAGACCATTATGAGGCACAACACAGGACACCTCAGCTACAATGAGAGCTGACTGGGCATTAAGGTCCTCTTTTACATTTTAATGTATCCTTAAAGACCCCAAGACGGTCACTATCCAGACTGGGCCTAAATGGAACAGGTGGGCTATTACACTTAAAACCCAATTCATTAAAGGTGTTAATCTAGGAGATCTTCATTCTCACTGGTTTAAAGTTACTATGAGGAATTTTAACTGGTTGTGAAACACTATCAATTTAATACTGATGCCTCTATATGACCCATATTGGCAAACGAGACCATCAGCGAGAAGACTGGCTATTTCTATATAGTTATTCTTAATGCTCCTCATCGGTGCCACCGGGCCCGATTCCGGCGAAATCAGATGAAATCATGCAGGTTCACCAGAAACAGTGACTAGCCCGCCGCGGACAGACCCAGATCCAGCTTCTCTACCAGCTTCCAATTGCATTCGGAGCTCCGGCGGGAGGTGGAGAGCTGGCCAAGAGCAGAGCTTTGCCTCGCTGCTCCGCTGATCTCTGCTGGGAGCCCACACCACGCTGCTGGAGACCCAGGCCGTATTGCTGATCCCGCTGGAGGGAAGGGAGGCACAGGAACACCAGAACCAAGACTGAGCAGGGCAGACTGTCAGACCCTGCTGCTGTAAAATTAGAGGTTTTCTAAAGGGAGTCTGGTGCTCGGAGACACTACCGCTTTTGTCCACAGGGCTCGCCAAAAACAACACAAAATTAAAGTTCCTCGTAGTAGCTTTAATCTCAGTTTTTAGTACTGAACTCACTGTGTTATTTTTGCACTACAAATCCTATATATTGTTGTCAGTCAGGTGAGTGTGTTCAGTACTGTGACGGCTTGTTCCTGTATTTTCTTTTGATGAATTTTCTCTTGGTAGCATTCATTTGTTTGTTCATCGCAACAACAAATTTAGCCAGAGGTTGTGTCCTGACATTTAAAGTTCTGTGATCTTAAATTACCTGTGTGATGAAAATCGTTCATTTCATTTGTTTTGCATAGATTTCTTAATTTATTTAACCTTTATTTTTCCATGATATTCCCATAAAATCTCTTTTACAAGGGAGTCCTGGTGAAGAATAGGACTGAATATGTTATTCCCTACAGCTGACCACAGGCATTTCATTGTTCCTGCTGTCAGAAATTGGGTTTGATTAGTATGTGCCATCTGAAAGGTGAGGTGAGCTCTATTTTGTAGCAGTATTTACCACATGAGAAAATATGACTGGAGGTCTCATAGGTATAATAATCCAGGCATCATTACTCAGTCATCGGCCTCTCCCACGGGTCCAGATCACTGTGACATACAGTAACTGCTTTCTTCAAGCTTTTTAAACCTCAGCGTTTCATTCAGCTCACTGGCACAGTGTAAAATGAAATTATTTTAGTCCAGAGAGACATAACCCTGCTGGAACAGGGTTAGCTTGGGATTTTACCGGTTTGAAAACTGTATAAATCAAGTCTCAGCTGTCTCGCTGCCAAGTTTTAAGAACGACCTTGGGCTAAGCATACTGAATAAAAAAGGCATTTAGCTGAATCTTTGCAGCTACATCCGCAAATATAAAAGCTAAGAGGAAGGGTGAGGTAAGGATAATTAAAAAAGATAAATAAAAAGCACTTCAGCAAATGTTAGAACATTTGCAGCCCTTACGACGCACTGTATGTGATTTCACTGCATGAAAAGGAACTTCACATAAAGTAGAAATATGGATGAGCGGAGAAGCAGCAAGGCAAAATTAATAATGTGGGCATCTATGAGTGATAGAACTATTGAAGAGAAGTGTGGACCAAAGGAGAAATAATGAAGAAGAAGTAAATGTCTGTGAAAAGAGAAAGAAAATAATCCTTGATTAAGTATCCAGAAAAAATACTGACCAACTACTGAACTCCTGCGGGGAGAAACAGAAATAAAAACACCTTTTCTCTTTTCATCTGTGTTTTTTTATCTTCATCTCCCTCTCATTTTCTCTTTCTATCTCCACCTTCAACTCTGTCCTCACATGTCTTCCTTCCTCTTCAAGTCCTTCCCTCTATTCAAATCTCTCATTTATTTCTTTCGCTGTCTTCTTCATACTTTTTAAATGTCTCTTCCTCTTTCTTGCTTTCATGTTCCTCTTGCCTCCTTGTCTTTCTCAATCCAATGTTGAGAAGGTTAATCTGAAGTATTCAAAACGTCTCGTGCTAATACCCCAGCTCTCCAACATATACATAGAAACGCATGCACACCATCAAACACCAGCAAGAACTAATTCCCTCAAACCCATTGAGATTTCCCTTAAGGCTTCATCTACAAAGGCTCAAACTGGGGATGTTTCTCCATCGCAAACACAGCCTGATTGTATCGCCCTCGAGGCAACCTTGAGATAACTACTTGTTGAAACATCAAGGTGATAGAAGCAGCTGCTGCATTCCCAATGAAGCCCGGTCCAAGTCCCTGGACACGAGAGTTGATCTGAGAGGATTCGGGTGGATATTAGCGAGAAGGAGAGAAACAAGAACGAGGAGCCCAATAGGTCAAAGGATGACGTGGAGTTAGGGATCGGCGTTGTCAAGGACTTCCAGCTGTCGAGTTAAATCAATTTCTGTGGGTCTAGGCATGTCAGGCCGAAAGGTAATTTAAAAATCGACAGCTCCACTGTGGCAGGAATCAGCAGAAACTTGCAGAACTGCTGGTTTCTGAGTTTTTGCTGGAAGGGCTGTGGAGGCAGTATGAGGTGAACAGCATCCAGCTGGGACTGAATTCAATACCAGCAACTGTACAGCTGACTCACTGCTCACACTGTTTTATACCGAAGACTTTCTGCTCTGACCGGGCCTTAAAGAGGCATTTTGTGATTAGTTTTATTTAGAAGGTAATATAAATACATTTAAATATTCTTTATTATATTAGGATGACCCTAATGAAGGCCACAAACACGTTGGTCTCACAATACAGCCCTGTCTCCTAAAAATTGTGTTCCCATACAATGAAACTGCATTATGAATTATGTTTCGAGGGAAGCGTATTTTGTCACGGATTACATTTGTTTTTGACGTATCACAAATACGTTTCTAATCATAGTCCACAGAAGTCTGCGTATAGGGAGGAAGACGGGGTGCCAAACCATGATGTATAGTAGGTGAAGTTGTGCCAGAAACCCCCACTGTGCTTCTACAATATTCCCTAAGTTACCATGCACAAAATAAAGGTTGGCTGTTGAGTTGAAGAGGGTCTAACTGCGGATGTCACGTCTGGGGATCCCAGGTCCCAGGCCAATGGGAAAGGGTCCCCATACATGAGATGCATCACTTCCTTTTCTGCAAAATGTATAAAAACAAAAAGGCTATATGGGTGATTTAATTTACAAGTATCTTCTGTGTTAAAAAAACCCCGCTATAAGTGAAATTAAAGTCCAAGAGAGCCACACAAAGAGTGAAATGTTCACGTATGACTGTGCCAGATATAACTATCTTCAGACTTTTATAAAAAAAAGTTTAGAACTAGCATTTAAATTAGAGAGTTATGAAAAAATAGCAATATCTGACTTAATGCTACAATTAATGTTAAATCTTTATCCAGAGTGGGAAGGAGTAAAAAAAAAAAAAAACACCAGAAAATATGTATTTAATGAATTCGTTTAGAGGGCAGTTTGAGTTTAGGCACACATAATTCACTCAAGTCAAACACTGTGTACCAATGTAGAGTCAATGTTGTTGGTCAAAGTATGATCTTAAGTGGACATATTGTCCGTAGCTTATTGAGGTTCACAGAGCAACCTCCAGACTCTCCACTACCTACACAATACTTGGCCAGGATTGTTTCTTTGACTTTGGCTAATACAATTCCAAAATCTGAGGGCACTTACAACCTGATTATGCTGCTCTGGCTTTCCACAACACAGCCTGACAGTCTGATGCTAAGTAAGTTAAGTGATTTGCTCCTGAATTAATATAGTCGTTGAATAATCTAATTGGAGTGCGGTTACAACGACTGTCAGACTTTGTTAGACTTTCCTCCCTCTGCTCCCGGAGGACAGGAGGTTGTAAGCTGCCATAAGACACGCAGGGAGAGGCAGGGGTATTAATCAAACGCACACCTGCATTGGCCCATTTTTCATTCTTAGCAGCGTAAATCACTTAATGCACTTACTACCGGTAACCAGTTATTGTTACAGTGATGCTGAAAGGGTTCAAACACCTCACCCCTTTTATAAATCACTGCACTATTAACATAAACGAGCACATTTTTCATGGTTGGTTTTGTGTGTGGCTAAATTTAAAACATGAACCACTGTTTCTTGTGTTATTCTGATGTATGAAGAAAATATTAAGTCAAGGTTCTTTGCAATTCAAACCAGGCACCAATTTAGCACACTGTATTGATTTGTTACGAAGTCAAATTTTATCTGCTTTTGCCTATTTCATTTTAATTGTTTGCACATTAAAAAACACTTCTTAAAGATAGGATATGCACACAAAGACATGTTTACCTACATGTACTCAGATATACATGAATTTGAAGTAAACAAAAGCTTGTGCAGGAGAACTCCTTCTGAAAACTCAAGGGAAGATGAACAGAACTACATTAAAAACGGTGCTAAATGTGAGATTGGGAGCATTTCTCTTGCCTCCGCACGGCTCTCAACGTGGCGACAGCTGAGCCGACGACTCGCAGTTAACGGTGTTAACAGTGAAAACAATGGCAACAGTGCTGACAGAGATAACAATGGTAACCTGGGGGGGAACCGGAGGGTAGGTGCTACGTTTCTGCAACCGACGGCGTTATCAGCTGTAACCGCCGTATGAGCACAGTGCAGAGCGGCGGCCGTGGGCTAGCCAGTGGGGCACGCTCACATGCATGAACATGCACCTAAAGCGTGCACGGCCAGCCCGGCTATGTCAACAAAGCACAGAGAAGCTCTGATTACAACACACACAGAGGGAGAGTGTCTTCATTCTCTGCGCAGGTAGACATTACTCCTCTATATCTTTACATAGACAATGTTGTTTGCTGCTGTATTAATGCTCTGGATATAGAAAAGAGAACCTATAAATGAAATAATAAATGTATAAAAGAGCTACTACAAAATAAAGCAAAAAAAAGGAGTAAAAGAAATATATATTCAGAAAGTATTCACATTTCGTTATGTTGCAGCCTCAGCCTCTACACTCAATACCCCATAATGTCAAAGCAAAATTTATTAAAAGGAAAACATGAAATATCACGTTGACATAAGTATTCAGACTCTTTGCTATGACATTTGAAATTGAGCTCAACTGCCTCCCATTCCTCTTTTTCTTTGAGGTGTTTCTACACCTTGATTAGAGTCCACCTGTGGTGAGTTCAACTGACTGGACATGATTTGGAAAGGCACACACCGCCGCTCACAGCTGTTGCACTGTTTGTGGTTTAACTACTATATGTCGCCTGTGCATGAGGAATGTGCCATTAAAAAATATGAGCCACCACATAATGTGACACACCATGACTAAATATATTCTATATTCGAGCGATGCTGGGAGTTAAAATAGCAGAGTATTCCGCCTAATCTGAACTTTTAATGGACATAATGTCAGCGGTTGTCAATCTTCCCGCTTTGCTTTTCACCAGCACACAGATCCGTGAGGCGTTTAAGGTGAGAAGGATTTCTTTCCACCATTCAGTCAACTCAAGAGACTTTCTAGAGAGGAAAAAAAAAACAATGAGATTATTCTCCTCACAGACTGAGGAAACTTTTGCCTCTACTTCTTAAACACATGCAAGGACACCCCTCAAGGTGAGGGACTGTCCGCGAGAGGAATTTCATTAAACCAAAAAAGCAATTACTATGTGAGTGTAGGTAGCATCATGTTTTCACCCCCTGCTACCGAGGTCAGACATCAACATTATGACCCGTCCTATTCATTAGTGTCCATCAGGGGAGTTTGTATGGCATCACATACATCTTTCTCTGTTGTTTAAAATGCACGGGTGCGAAGGAAGATGGAGTAATTGGTAGATAGCGGGTTGGATATGTGAAGGACTGTGTAGGAAGAATTTTTAAGTAAACCACAGAGGTATTGTAGCTGATTCACATTATCTCAGTATGTCACGGTGGCTCCCATGCAAATGCAAAAGCCACTGCAGCAGAAAAGACATTTATTTGAAACTAGTTGCTGCCTAAAAAGAATTTAAAGTTTTGAATGAGTTTGCTTCCTGTTGAACACATGACAAGACAATATCTGTCACTTTGTTGACTAGAAATCTGAAATGTTGCCTCGTGTTTTAATTTCAAATGAATGTGATGACAACATCTCAAAAAAAAAATAAAATAAAAAATGAGACACAGGAATTGACTTCAGATTCAGTTCAGACTTGGAAACATGGCATCAAATTGTCCAGATGGCCCATAAACACAACCAGAGGCCTGTACTATGAAGTGAGATCAACATACCCAGGGTATCCTCTTGTTATCTGCCTTAACTAACCCTAACAAACGCCATAAGAACATAATTCAATGCCTTCAATGTCTTATAATCACCCACAGCATACATAAAAGTACCGGTAGCCAAGTAAAGCAAGGCAATACAGTCTGCGGGACTGTAAACGCACGACTCTGCCGTATTTATCTATTTCATTTTTATTTGCTCCCAAGTCTGTTTCACACCGTCAGTGATTTTTTTGCCAGCTGTCTTTTCTGCATTTGTCAGTTTGAAGTGCGTTTCTAGCCTGGATTATGAATTTAAATTCTTCGTATTTGTGTAATATCATCAAATGATCTGCGCACCGAGCTTTGACTGGTCAGTAGGCGGTGTTGTTGTACAAGTTGATCTCTTATCTGGAACATAACCTGCTCCAGAGAAGGTTAGGTGTGCAGCATAAGTTACCATGGCGATTAACCCTGATGTTACCTCGCTAACTTCAAGTCCTGCTTCGTAGTAAAGGCCTCTGAATGTGATCGTCTTACTTCTGGTTGCAGATAGTCGTACAGGCAGAATCAGTAAAAAAACTTGCTCAGCACATAGTGATTGTAAATGGAAAATATTAATGTATCGCTATAGCCGCAGAGACCCGTGTCCTGTCTCTTTTAGACAAGTTGACGCAGTAAGATTCATTGAGCAATTTATGGCTGCAACTGTCGGCAGCGCACATGAAGCCAATCCAATACAGGTCTGCTGTTATTGCCTTTACGGTTGGGTGATTGTGTATTTAGCAGACGTGGCAACAAGCTCTCTACAGTACAAGATACGCAGTACAAAATTCACATACACACACTTAGACACACTGCAGCGATGCTGGACACAGTTGCATTGATTTGTTCAGGCAAACTGTAGCAGCAAAATAATCTTATTTTTTTATCATTTGGAAAATGTACTCTATGTCTGATTTTCTGCACCGCTCTGACCTTTTCCGGTGGTGTAAACCTCAACCCACAAGGTCACCATCACACTCACATATCAACTGTGACAACTATGATGAAAGAGATAGTATGTGCCTGGCTGAAATACCACTGATCTCTGTAAGGCTGCATTTCAGGCTTGACTATAACACAAAAAGGCTGCTGTGTTTTCCTTCACTGGGTGAATTTGCCAGTAGCTGTTTTGAACTTGACCATCAGACTGCTGAAAAGTCTTTGATGGAAGGACGCGTGAGACAAGCTGCTGGCTCTGTATATTGAGCAAAACTAAAAAACAAGCTCCAATGCAAACCACTGGAGGTAGGAGAATGTTCCTACTTTTGGGGATGTCTTATGTGAAAGAAAAACCCTCACTCAACACCAGAGACTTCAGCAGCTCTCCGCACTTCCAGCAGCATCAGACTCAAGAGGGCAAAGTGCCTTTTTTATTCAGTGGTGTCCAATCCGGTGCCATGAAAAATGGCTGCAGGTTTTTATACCAACTAAACATTTCACAGAAGGTGATTTCACTTATTTTTATTTCCTCTCCACTCCAAGGTACTAATGTGTAAAAAGAGCTTCTACTGTTGGATTACGGTATCCCACAAATCACCACAAAAGACCTTTGAATTACTGCAAAGTATCTAAGTACCACAAAGGAACTAACAAAACTGCAAGTCTGTGTTTGTTTGTGGGACATGTCTTTGCCCTCTCCAAGGAACTTCAACCAAAAGCATATAATGCAAGTGAATGCTATAAACTGTTTTTATATACATTTATATCAATCTAGGAAATACAAGTAAGGTAGCATGGAAACAAAAGAAACTAGACGTGCCCTCGGAGAGCGCAGACCTCCGCCAAGGCAGGTTTCATAAACGCGTCATCAGTGACACTGTGCATGTCTTAAAGCCTGTGGTGTTAATGCACAGGCTGAGCGGAGTTATTAAAAAAAATTCCCGAAGCCGGATCATGATCCGGATCACCACCAAAATGTAATGGATTGTTCATTGTGCCACACCTCAACCCTCCAAAAGATTTCATTCAAATCCATCGCAGACTTTTGGAGTTATCCTCCAAACGGACAAACCAACAAACAAACATGAAAACATAACCTCCTTCCTAAGCCTCCGGCCTTGGTGGAGGTAATAAAAGCTGTAAAATGTACTGTTAATTATTAATGCACTTTAGTTTCCTTGACAGAGACCTATGGTGGCCTCTAAGGACAAAACACCAGATTAAGCAAAGAGTATAAAAGCAAAGAGACTATTTGATTTATTGGTTCTCAATGAAGAATATTAACTATACATAAAAATGTAGATTAAATATTTTTTTACTCAATAAAACATGCAGAGGAATTCACAAGACTTTGTTCAGCCCAGAGTGGTGTCTGCAGTTTTATTCTCAGACTGCATAAAGACTCCATAAACAATCCTGTGTGTAGCATGAGAGGCAGAAAAGGTCTGCAAATCACTCACAGCTCATAACACTATCAGATGAGCATAACGATATTTTCCAACTCCTCTCTGGACAGTAAGAGGACACTGTTCAGAGAGAGGGGGAGTAAATTAAACTAAAACTGTAAAAGAGTAGGTACAAAAATAAGATTATGAGGGGTCCTTTCTTTGCCAGTGGAAATTACACCCCTGAAAATAGCTACTGTATGTTCCCCAAATCCATGTGGTTACCAAATGCCTCGAAAAAGTCTTATGCAAATGTTAGCCTAGTGTGTAATGTTTACTCTTTGTAATGAGGTCTGACTACAAGAAAAGCTGGCAATGCATTAAACACGGTATTTGTTGGTTAGTTAAATGCAAAAAGCTGGAAAATGACTGTAATAATGAGCAATACTTCTTGCTACGTCGAGTATAAATCCTCTTTGATAGTTGATTATAGATAATGTGTTGGTGGAGAGAACCCGGCCAGCTCTGAAAGTCCACTTTACTTTGCTGTTTGAGGACTATTAGCTCAGAACTAATTATTTGCATTGGTTTTTACTTACTTTGGGCTCCGTGGCCTTTACCCAAGGATCTGTTTCATCACAGTGAGTCTAGCCTCAGGCATTTCCTTTCTCCAGTCAAGTGTACTCGAGACTAAGAAAGCGTTTTATGCAATGGAATTTGAGTGGGGGAGAGAGGGAGGCTTTTTGCTGTATAAAAAAAGAAGAAACTTCACCTCTATACCTCCCACCCAATATGGTCCAGTGCCATTCATCCCTCTTTTGCAGAGCGGAGAACGGAAGTTAAATAAATCATGATATTTATGAGTATACCGCAGTATGTTTGTCACTCAGACAGTAGGAAAAATACACGCCGATGCCAAGGCGAGTACGTCTTCTGCCAGTAGCAAAATAATCACATTAGTCTCTTTTCATCTCTCCTCCCACCACGTCCATCTCTGTCTTCTTCACCACAGTCATTATGTCTCAATGATCCCCTCTCAGTCCAATTCTCCCTCTCTCTCTCGCCCTCCCTGCCAAAGTGCCTCTCTCTGCAACAGTAATTCTCATTAATTATCACTGCAGGCATGCTCCAGTGCCAGAGAGCCCCAGGTGGCAAGCCTCGGTCAAACCTCCCCGTTCCTGTTGGGGAGCTTCGGGCTTCACTGGAACAGGCAGGAGGTCAGAGATCTTTACCACACATCAGCGCAGCAGAGATTAACTTTATCTAAGAGATGGAGGCAGATTTATGGTTTGTTCCACTGGTTGTGGAGATAAAGTATGAATTCTGAAGGACACAGTTGGTTTGATTTGGACTGATGTTACCAAAAGTATTTAGTCTTTCCTATTCTTGTCAGGGCAGAAAATCCTGTGTAGCAGTTTTTAAATAACTCTGCATTGAAGGTAATATTATAGAATTATTTCCGATAAAAGTTTAATTTGAATATCCTAAATTGATCGGTATCATGCCAACACTGGCAGGTATCAATCAGACCTGACCAATCCACGTCAAATCTAGTTTCATTTAAGTATTTATCTCTTTCAATCACTGAAAGAAGTGTGTACAGTTTTATATTACCTACTTACAACAAACATCATTT
Source organism: Adelosebastes latens (assembly GCA_916700685.1). Lineage (NCBI taxonomy): Eukaryota > Metazoa > Chordata > Actinopteri > Perciformes > Sebastidae > Adelosebastes > Adelosebastes latens. Next base: position 32,050 of record CAKAKR010061117.1, on the reverse strand, counting down.
TTGAAATACATCTTTCTTCCGTGATTATCATCATCTGATGTTAACATAAACAATTTCTGCAAATCTGGAGGTAATCTGTATTTGGCGTCAAAGTTTTTATTGAGCTAACTCCTTCAGTTTTATTGCCAATGACTTGATAAATAATCTGATGTTACGATCCCTTAAATGCACCTTATTTATTCGTATTGCTCTCGTCTGTTATTTATATAGTCGACTTCAACTTTATTGTCCCCGAGGGAAAATTTGTCTTGCAGCCAGGTAAAACACAGAACACACAGAAACGTAGGCACACGGACTCAGGTACAAACTAGAATTACCGGCCAAAACTGTCACACTTTTTTTCCTTCATATAAACTATACGAACATATTTAAATGATTAGGGTGTGATTTTGTATGATGTGTAGTCCGGGACATCTCTGCAGGACGACGATATTTAATTTAAAATGGTATTATGACACACATTACGCAGTTAACAGATATTGCGCCTCCTGCGATTTGAAAATTGCAGTAGGCCATATTGCGATTTCGATAAAATTTAGATTAATTGTTCAGCCCTAATCAAGAAACAACAGGAAACCTGGAGTATGCCATCACAAAACCATCATCAGTTAAATTGAAAACTAATCATCAGTTGAGTCATCGTGAGAATTTAACAGTTTGGATATATGTGTTGCCCCACACCTCCATGTAGAAACTAAAATATAGTACAAAAAGTGAAAAGTAAAACATTCAAAGTGCCTTATTATCCAACATACTTTGCTTTTTTTCCGAATTGCGTTTGGTTTCCAAGAGAGCTGGGAAGAACTGGTATCAACGAGTTAAGGTGTTGGAATCAGTACTAAGAGATAAAGAGTAGAACCGGTTCTGCAGCACTGTGGTATCAAATATATTCAACACTAAATGTGTGTTCAAACACTTGTAGAGGTACATCCTCCCAGACAAACCCACTTTAAAATAAAAATGTAGGTTTCCACATTACAGAGTCTCTCTCCAGGCCAAATGGTGTCACAGCAGATACGAGAGGGATTACACAAACTACAAGGATCAGACAAACGCTCCCTCTAGACACAATGGTACAGTAGATAACACAGGGGGAAAAAAACAGCCTTGGAGGATTAGAAAAGTGTTCGCTCTCCAGAGTATATGATGATAATAGAGGAATCCAATCTGCATCGGCACAGCTTCATAATCCTCCACCTTTTTGGCCCCTGTCCCACCAGGCGGAGATGCTTTCCTCATTGCTATGACAACATTACATCTCCCAAATACAAGACGTGCCTGAGAGGCCATAGTGTCTCATTAACAGATAATGAAAAATCCAGATAGGATGGGGGATTGTTTATCACATTTTTGCAACACAGTTTTATGCCTACTGTACATCTTTTTCCACTAAGGATTGTTCGGTTGGACCACAAGTCATTTCAGCCAACTTCTCCCCAAAACGTCATTAGATATAGAGCCGGATGCCAGCTACGCAGTATGATATACTCTGATAGAGCTCAGTACAAGCTACCGTGTGGCCATTCTCCACAAACCACCTCCAGCCACCGAGGGGAATGTACTATCTAGCAAAATTAGATGTGTAAATCTAAACCCAGCAGTCCACCTGATATGCGGCAGCAGATAATTATTCGGTAGTGCATATTAAAATCACAAAAAGTTATGGCTTGGAGCAGACAATCTCATCTGTAGCATTGATAAGCAGCAGAGGACCATCAGTACATGGATATGAGCGTAAAGGAGGCAATGTGTGCAGCTGAGTGTGGCGGCGGCAAACAGTAGAACAGCGGTCCAGCAGTTTAGATGTAATTATGATATGAAGAGTATAAACGGAAGCTGTCACGTAACCACGTTTGGTCTGAGCTGAAATGTTTTTAAATGATTAGAATGAATGAAGTGTGTAGAGATGGAGAATCTATCCTAGGTGAGACAATCATCATATTGAGTTTCTCATGAAATAAATATGACGGAGAAATCGTTTTTATGTGTGTCCTTACAGCCAACATACATTATCACCTTCCACTGAGACCTGGTTCACACTGAGCAAATA
>CAKAKR010061117.1:0-25000 GCA_916700685.1 Adelosebastes latens | reverse complement strand
TATTTCATAATGCCACATTTATTATTTCAGGATTTAATTCATTGGCATATGTATTTACTTATTTTAATATGGGCTAAAAAATGGCCAGTCATTTTTTCTATTAATTTTAATGACTATAGTTTTTAACCACATTGTTTCAACATCAAGAAAATATATATAAAATAAAATTATGATGAACTTTTGCTAACCACGGCATAATCTGGATGTTTTATTATTACTTTTTCCTACAACATGATAATTCATGTACTGCTGGCAGCTGTAGATTAATATAATTTATTTAGTACAAAAACTATGCAGTTACACGAGCTCCCTGTGAAAGAGCCTGATCTGATAAAAATTGAGATACATTGAGAACGTAATCAGCCATATACCCAGGGGGTGCATTACTACAAGCGGTCATTAAAACACTTGACAGCTACTGGAACAAATTATGTGTTAAATCGCTCCGTGGAACAGTTTGACAACATACTCTAACAGCACACTGTTTTCACAGTTTCTGGCTGATTTGGGTGATTTTCCAAGAACAAATGTATCACAGAAAACGGGGATATATTGTCTTTTATTATTTGCAGTGTTCATTTACAAAAGCTTTAAGACTTAAATGATGAGTGATATCAAGGATGATTATTGGACATCTACTGGTTGAGATGCTAGCCGTTGTTTCCCGGCCACAGATCCTCTATTTGGAGAAAGAACACTGAAGGTTAAAGCAAATTTGTTTTCGTGGCCCAATCTGGAGCCGAGCTCTCGCTTGATCAAGTTGACATTTAGCTTTAACACAGAGGTCACTCCACCGCCTTTGTGGATTGGAATTAAATGAGTTTTAAGATGGTGTGTACTCCATTTCTCTGTGGTAATCTGGTAGAGTGCAATTATGAACAGCAAAGCGCCACTGTGCGCTTCAAGAGAAGACATATGACCGGTTTCTAAGGATTCTCTTTAGTTATTAGATATCTTCAGTTTGTGCAGTCCAAATCTCCAATCTCAGCTCTAATTAAATTCATTTCATTTTTGACCTTGGTAACTGTAGTTTGACAAAGAAAAATCCTACAATCCGTAGCCTACAGTTAACTCGGCTAAAAGCTAGTTAGTGGATCTTGCTGAGGAAGACAGCGAGATTTGATTGAAAGCTCTAGTAAGTGGACCTTGAATTAAGATTTTTTTTCTTTTCTTTTGTTGAATTACAAGATGTATCACAAACATCCCTTCTTTGTTCTTCTTTGTCCATATTCACTTATTTCTCAGCAAAGTCTCCATCTTAGTCACTTCCACCATAACCTTACTTCTTAAATTTTACAAACTGTTCACTTGTTGGATTGATATTCACAAATAGAATAATGTTTCTCAGTTATTGCTCGTAAAAAAAAAAAAGGTTTGGACCTGCACCGTTTACACAAAGTGCAACACAAATACCAATTTTATTTTATTTTATTTTATTTTACCTTATTTTATTTTATTTTATTTTATTCTGTTTTGTTTTGTTTTTTTTGTTTTATTTTATTTTATTTTATTTATTTTATTTTATTTTATTTTATTTTCATTCTTGTTGTGAATTTAAAAAATAGAGAGGTAATGAGAAACACCATCTCTGTTGACCTCTATAAAAGGGTTTAAGACTATATTACAGTGATAAACATGCTTTATTTATGTTAAAAAAAATCTTAGTGATGTTACTGCAGCTAAGGATGCATTGGAGGGTTAAACCACCTAAACCCAGTTTACTCATCTTTTCATTTGCAGAAATAGCAGTTTACACATTATTCACCCTGACAGTTTGTGCTATGGAAACCAATATTAAACAGTACTTTGTATATAGAGATAGTCTTTGTGAGAGAAAAGGGTTATTTTCATGCGGTGCTTATCTCCCCGATGAATATCACAGACTGGAGACACTTGTTTACCCTTTTCACTTTATCTAAGACTGTGATGACAGCACACCCCACACATGTCTGCCTAGATATAGTATTTCAGTAATTCTTTCTTTTTTTTTTTTTAGAAACCACAGCGGTGGTAGCCTTGTAAAACGGGGACAGAAGAAGCCTCACAACATTATATTTAGGTAGAGATACTCAGGCGTGACATATAGCTGTGGACAGATGGTCATCGCTTCTTGTTGAATTGCAGTGCTATAAAAGTAACATCACCTTCTTTTACTTGCAAAGATTATACACCAGGCTTCATCTCCCTGTGCTCAGATCAAACTGTCATGGCATCCAAGCACACTGACAGTTTTTACACACTATTTATTAACTCCTTCATGAAGCTTCTGTCTACAATGTGTCTTAATACTGTGACGCCTGATGATCCTTGTTACCGGTACCAAGGAAGTTATCGTTAGCTCGACTGTTATATGTATTAAAAACAACAGATATCGATGAAAAAGTATGCGCAAAGGAAGCTGATGTGGTTTGAGGCAAATAGCACCACCTTGTGCCCATGTATATAAAGTAGTTTCTACTTTTGTTAAAATATCCTGGGTCCAGTTTCACAACGATATTTTAGACTGGTATGTGTAGGGTTAGACCAGTCTTAATTTTGCTTTTAGAAATAGTCTAATGCAGGTTCATAAATACCACGACTGCCTTATTTTAAGCCTAAAAAGTTAGTCACAAGACCCCCAGGCTAATTCTGAGCTCACACCAGTACATCGCAAACTTAGCAATTATCCCTTCAATCTTTTTTTACAGTCAGCTGTGCGATGAGTGGAAGGAGGTGAAGCCAGAAATGCAGAAGCAGCTGGAGGGCTTCACATGCGAGATGTACAGTCAAGCATGTGACACATCAGTCAACCTGATCAGGAGGAAGATGCTCGAGAAGACAAGACCCTTTAGCAGCAAGCCAAGAGGCAACCTCCCCCACCGCCATGACTCACTCATCCCACACATCCAGCGGGTGAATTATATGTCAGGCACTTCCAAGCGGGCAGCTGAGCCGATCTTCTGGAGGTCGTAAACCATATGACGATGAGGGTCAGGGGTGGGAAAAGCCTGTCTGGTCTTGTGGACTATAATGCTGCCCCCATCTCTCACTGACCTGTTGTCTGCTGGTGTTGTCGGTGATGATTAAGAGGGGGAGGAGGATGGTGATCAGTGAAACAGGGTGTTGATGACTTTTGCTTTCATTTAGCAAGTATTATCAGCTTGCCATCTATGTCAGTTAGTTAGTGATTGCCATCCATTTAATAACCTTGCAACTGATATGAGAGAATTAACTAGTTTCATTCTGCTATTGCAGGAAACTATTGCAAATTATTATGAGCGTAAAATTTGTTATTTGCCTGTTTTTCACCAACAAAGAGTGGTTGTACCATGTCAGTGACTTTTCGATTTGATTCCTGGTGTCAACATTATATGAAGAAGAGGTTTAATTTGTCTTATCTGGTTCAGGAGTTATGAAAATCTGCGTTTTTCACCACTCGTGTGGACATCAATTCAAGATAGCCACCGAACGAACCCCATGGGCCATACTTGTTGACCCCGGCAACATGAAAAAATCTTAACTAAACACCATTAGGGTCCTAAAAACACACAAAAAATGCCATGCAGGTACAAGGGAACCTATTTCTCCTGCTAGACTAATTGTGCAATTGAAACCAAATTTAGATGACACTTTCACATATCAATGTTGAACTATCCTGCAAATACTTGATGGCACCGTTTAAATGGACAGAACTAAGTGGTCATGAGGTCATCACTCATGTTGAAATTTTGCACGATTTATCATGTATAAAGTCAGGATATATAGATACTCTTCAAAAATCTAAGTGATTGTCTATCACCATTTTATCCAGATGTATACAGATTTCAGATGCAAATTGAAAAACTTCTACATATTTTCTATTGCAGCATTGTTTGCTGACTGCTTCGTAGTTTCATAAACTGTTTTTTATATCCTGAGCCGACTTATCTCCAACATCTACCTCTTCTCAGCCTCCTTTTCACGTCGTTCCCATGCGTTATTTGTTGCATTCGTTGTGTTAGCGATGCGGCTGTGTGGCAGTCAAACATATCAAGCAGCTGTAGCCATTTTAAAGCCGTCATGCTCATGTTGTGATTGCTGGCAGCATTATCACAGCGAGGCATGTCACTCCAGCTTAGGTGGCTCGCAGGGAGCCCAGGTCGCTGTGTAGCTGGACGGCCTCATCCCTGACTCATTCCTCTGCTGAGTGCACAGCAAGGTTATGTTCATCCAGCAGGCAAACACACTGTGGAGGAACGACCGCTGCCAGGCTGCATCACAGCAGCTCTGCTCCTGTTTGGATGAACACAGTTTATGCTCTCTATGCTCTCTCTCTCTCCTTCGTCTCACAACAGAGTTGTTTTCACATCACAATGAGGCTGTCAGCAAGGCCGCGGTCACCTCACTCTCAACTTTCCTCTCTGTAAATGAGAACCCTCATCGCTAGTTTGATTCTGAATTACTTACCAAGCAGTAGATCTTCATAGCAGGTGCAAAAGAAGTTGGAAACAAAAGAAAGCTATTGCACTTCAATAGCTTTCATTCTAACATATAAGTATTGTGGACTTGTGCTGTCTGTCACGTTAATGAGTATTAATGATTCAAAGGATTTTAATTGACTGACCCGTTCAGCTCAATTCATCACTTTCAGCGCTTGAAGGTAAATTGAAGTTTCAACTCTTTCAAACACTTTCACTTCCAATGATATTTTAACTCAGTGCTCACAATTAAACTGACACTTCAACTTCATTCTCGGCCAAGTCATGACAAGAATTTATGACTCAGTCACCTAATCTGACATAGTGCCATCGCAACCGACAAAAATATTGTGTAGTTTGAACCAGGCATTAAACAGACACTTCAACTCGTTTCAGACTCTCAATCAGCATTTCGGCTCCATTCAATAGTCGTATTTCGGCTGCCACTTCAACTTCTTTCGATATTTCAAATGTAATTTTGTGATTTTCTTTGCGTTTTATAGTTTAATTAATGAGTCTTTTTTATCTTCACCTGGTTGTTAATGATTTCATGAACAATGGATCCCCCGAGCCTTCATCTTGTGTGATTGTTTACGATGCCTTGACTTTGTCCTCGAGCTAAAACTCGAAAGCTGTTAAAATGCAGCGTGTCATTTCCCTGTTTTTATATTCCACGTTCCATAAAATACGATTTAAATGCAAAATAAATTCTCTTTTCTTAAAGTGGCACCATGCTGCTTTTGACATTAGGTGATTCTTGTTCCTAACAGCCAGGGGACAGATAGTTCAGCTGTTTAGTCATGACCACAGACGGAGACGGGTAAAAGGAAAAGAAAAAGAGCTTCACATAAACCAGTAGATGGATTAGTTTCACACATGGTGGTTGCAAAAAATACAAAAACTTCAATTTTTAATAGTAAATTATCCCATTTGATACTGAATTCCACTTTCATTCAAATTACTTTCAGCTCTCAGCTTGACTGTGACTGAGTCCTGGCGGCCGATAGCTCATTTACACCCAGCCCATTATTCAACCAATTGTTCTCTTGTTTTTCCGATGTTAAACAAGTTAATTTGTCTACACAGGAGATGAAATGACTCTGTATTTTGTACTCATTAGCTGTATTGTTCATTAAATTCCCAGACCTAATGTCAGGGTAGAATTTTTTCTTGCCGGTGCAAAACAAATGCATTCATTTATACAGTACAGTGGCTGACTTACTTGATTTATAATTCTAATAATAGTTTAGTACGTGTACCAACTGAAACACATTCGACAGGTCGTCACATTACTTAAAGGATAAATTCGGTATTTTTCAACCTGGACCATATTTTCCCATGTTTTTGTGTCTAAGTGACTAGTGGGGACAACCATTTCTGAAAAAACTGGTCCATTATTGAGAGAGAACGCTGTTACCGGCAGCCACTAAACGGGCTCTAATGTGGTCATTTGGGGCAACCTGGTACCGTTACGTTCACTAAAAGTGCTTGTTTTTGTCACTGACAAGCTCAGATTGTTATTACAAGTGTCTGACAACATTATGGAAAGGACCATACAGAGAAATAAGATGTTTTCTTACCTTTCGCTTGATACGGTCTGTTTGTCAATGCGTCATGTGACTTGTTGCCGCAAGAGACAACCGTGGAAACGTGAGTGAGAATGGAGAGACAACAGAGTTTGTTGTGTTGGAGCACAGAAAGCGTAGCTTAGTGTTATCTAAAAGATTTTCCATGTCATGGCTGAATATTTAGATGATTTCAACAATGTGGATGCGACTCAAGATTTCATGAGGAGATTACTCCGAGTGAGACACACAAAAACAAACAGACTGGATCAAGTGAAAGGTAAGAAAACGTTTTATTACTCTGTAGGGTCCTTTCCATAATGTTGTCAGACACTTATAATAATAATGTGAGCCTGTCAGTGGTAAAAACAAGCACTTTTAGGGCGCTTTCACATCAGGGACCCGGGCCTGGATCCAAGTAAACTTGACCCCAAAGTCCAGTTCGTTCGATTAGTGTGAACGCTCCGTACCGTACCACTTGAAAAGGTGGGATGGAGTACAGTTCGCATCAGGTGTAAAAGCCAACTGTACCGAAACACGGAAGTGGACTGCTATTTAACGCGAGTAACGTTAGCAGTCAGTAGTTGTGAAAGGGCAGGCTTTTTTCACGCCGCCAGTCATCCGAAATCTGTTTATGCACGCAGCACGCGCCAATCTCATCCTCTGAACTGCACGGCCATGGATGATAAAGCAGGAAGGCAGGCGAGAGGTTCCTAAAAATATAAACAATAGTAGGCGATGGGGCCGGTTTGTTATTTTATTTTGCTAATTTAATGGTCTGCCTCCGAAAAACGAGAGACACTCAGCTGCTCAGCGGGCAGAGAGAGAGACACAGCGGGGGAAAACTGTAGAGCCGGCATATTTTCACATCAAACTCGGTGACGACGACGGTTTTAAGTTTTATTTTGTTTCTTTCAAGTTTGAATGAAGAGTTTTACGGTGCTCCGCTGCTATACAGCTGATCTCAACATAAACAAATACACATAGATGATGACGCAAGTGTACTTGGGTACAAAACAACTTTACTAATGTGAAAGCTGAGCAGCGTGGGAATCAATCATATCTAATATGAAAACGCCTTAAGTGGACGTAAACTGACGGTATCAGGTTGCCCCAAATGATTACATTACAGCTGTTTTAGCGGCTGGCGCCTGCAGCACTCTCCCTCAATACTGGACCAATTTTAAAAATCGTTGTCCCCTTTAGTCACTTAGACACAAAAACATGTGAAAATAGGGTCCAGGTTGAAAAATACTGAAGTTACCCTTTAATGCAGCACTATTGTGTACAAAACAGTCACCACCTCCCTTTTCTACGAAGGTGAACGCATTCAAATAAAAGTCAAAAGGAACAAACAAACTCATTTACACATGGAAATGATCCAAAACAAAATCACAGTTAATGACAGACGGATAAAGCAGCCCATTTACAGTGTTTGTTATTTTCAAGCTTGACAACCACAATTACAATTCTCCATTGTTATTCCCAACCATTACCCTTGGAAACGGAAAGGTGTTGAAAAGCTTGACACATGTTGAAGGCAAAGAAGCGAGCCAGTCTGTAAAAAAAAAAAAACGAGAGGTACCTGGAGTGCCAGCAGCTGTGCTCTGCTGTGTTGAAAGCTTGATGAAAACAGTGCTGCACTTGACTACCAATCTACCACACTTGGGATGGGGCGTAGATTTTGAATGAGCTTGATATCCACTGAATGAGAAATAAATGCCTCTCTTAAGTACCTGTCAGCAACGCGAGCAGAGCAGCAGCTGTGTTACGCTTCACTCAAAGCTTTTTAAAGCATCTTTGGCTGAATGCGAGGGATGTAGAGGTTATTGAATAAGCTCATAAAAAAGTAAATGCTCACATAAATACACGACAGATTACATTTTCATTTGACATTTTAGACTTTTAGTTGACACTAATCTAGAGGATTTAAAGTCGAGTAGAGTCACGATAGCACACGGCGTCTTTTTAACGAAAGAAAACGAAGGGTAAAATCTGATATCATCCGGAAAACAAATCATCAATAGAAACAAAATGTTTTAACTGATAAAGATTTTAATCAAACCTCTTGTTTTTTTCAATGGCGGCTAACAGATTTGGGCTTTTTCCTGCATCGCTTTCGAGCTTTTTGAAAAGCCAAATTCATGCGAGTCATTCAACATGACTTTTGCAGGAGCGCCCTGAACACCTGGAGTTTAAAAAAATTAAACGCTGAGCGTCATTAGTGTTTTTTTGTCATTGTGGTGACTTTTGCAGGATACCCGGAGCTTTATGACTTTACCAAGCGTATTATCATGATTTGAACAGAAAACAGCAGCCTGGAGGCAAATTAGTGCGGTATGAGACTTTGGGTAAGTTGTTTTCATTCATTTAAAATGTACTATCAGCTAACGTTAGCACTCATTCTGTGGTTGCCTAGCAACAATATTATATTAAAAAAGCAGCAGCAAACTTCAAAAGATGCTCTGTTTGATCAGCTTGTTCTCATTCCCAGGGCGTCAAAAATACATACTTTGTCACGGCTGTCAGCGTTGTAACGCACTGGACTTTCCATTAACTACAATGTAAACCCATCCACAACAACAGTAAACGCTCAGAGAAAGTGCGCCGGTAGTGCGGTGATGTAGTTTATAGAGCAAAAAAAGACACACAGGGTGGGCGGATGGGTCCAACAAACACAAGGCTCTCATTAGGGCTGACCCGAACGCTTTGAAGCACGAAGCTTCGATCGTTGCCATGGTATTCAACCTTCAAATCACTATTCGAATGCTTTGTTTTTTATTTTTTATTATTGTTTTTATATATATATATATATAAGGATGTAATAATAATACATGAATCTCAAAATAGTCCATGAAATAAGGATAATCCCACAACATTGTTCAATATTTCACGAATAATTGCTGTTTGTTGTGTGTAGATACACAGGTATTTTACTTAGTTTACGTAGTTATTTTAAGGCCAACCATGATCTTTTTCCTAAACCTAACTAAGTGGTTTTGCTGCCTAAACATAACCGCTGAGAACTGCGCTCGCTGCTTCACATTTAACAGTCTATATGTTCAAAGTGTTGACACCCCCTTTTCAGATGAAGGGTTCCTCATATGCTGACACAGCACCCACTAAGAGTACAGTGTAATTTGTGTGTGCGTGTTTGTCACTCATCTTCTTTGTGCCAACTTCCTGTTTTCTGCTGCTGCATTAAAATGCCACCGTACCTGTCCTCCCCTCGCCATCCTCTTCCTCTCCTCTCATCTGATCTCTTAATCCTCTTTTCGCCACAGCTCTATTCTCCTCTCCTCCTTCTCTCTCTCTCGCTCTCTTTCTCAATATTTTACATACATCTCCTGACCCTCTCCCTTTCTTCCTCCTCCACCTCCTCCTCCTCCTCCTTATTGGTATGCATGACAGTGTGGTCTATCTATCCCAAAGAAATGTTGTTGCATTTAGAGATGTTGCAGCGCCTCGGCCGTCACCTTCCCCGCTAATTTTGGATCATCATGATGAAAAATCACCAAGGCTTCCCTGGAGCCCCAGTGTGTGTGTGTGTGTGTGTGTGTGTGTGTGTGTGTGTTTAAGTGTAAGTGTCTTTGTGTTGTGGGGTTTGCTAGGATGAAAGCCGAATGAAAGATATTAAATGTGGGCTACAACCTCACCTCACAGTGCCCGTCATAGCATTTAAGACCGCAATTTAATCTAAAAATACGGTATAGGACAATGTGTGTGTGTGTGTGTGTGTGTGTGTGTGTGTGTGTGTGTGTGTGTGTGTGTGTGTGTGTGTGTGTGTTTAAGTGCACTGTGGATCCTCAGATTGTGATCCTCAGAAGATTTTATCTTCAATTTAGAAGCCGTTTCACATCTAGCATGGATTGCACTGAAATGTATCAGAACTGATTTTGTGGCTTTTTATGAATGCTTGCACACCATTGTGGAACATTTATGTGGGGGAGAATATATTGGGACGGACCTCGATTTTGGCGGATTTCCGCATGCGGAAATATATACTTGATCACCGTCATTCTGCATCATAATTAGCCATGTGCTTCTGTTTGTTGCACGGAGAGTTTGTATCTTGGAAAAAATGGGCTTTTGTTTTTGGGGTAACGGATTGTCGGACAAATGGCCTTTTTTTTGTTCCAATGGGACATTTTTTGGACTATTGGTGTTTCGGAATAACAATGAGCAGTCCCATTCTCAACATCCAATAATGTACGACAAACACTACTAGCTCAACAACCAAATAAAGGACAACATATGGCTTGAGATCACCCATGTGGCTGTGATTAGATGAAGATGGTAATGTAGCTGATATGCACTTGCTAACGTTATCTGTTGGTCACGGAACGAGGCTAGCCACAACAGCTAATCAAATTTAGCACTATTTAGGAGGAAACTAATTAACGAAAACACAGCAACGCGGATAATTTGCGCCGGAACAGGTGTGCATAGTTGTCATGTGGAAAATTTGCATGCAGATTTGTTTGCTGCTATATTAATGCTCTGAATATTGTATGGATAACCTTTAAGGTTTGGTTAAGTTTAAGAAACTAAAACTACTTGGCTAAGGTTAGGGAAAGTCAGAGCTTGGTCGTGGTTAATAGAAACCAATAGATGACAACATTCACAGCTGGCAGGAAAAGAGACGCTAAGTGTCTTTGCTCGATACTTTATTTGTACAAAACTGTTGTTTTCTGCTGTGTAATGAGCAATACAGCGTAACAGGGCTGCTACAGCGGTTACAGCCTTTCTGGTCTCATTTCGCTGACAAAGAACAGACCAATATATTTTCCTCCATTCATTGAGAGAGATATCACAGCCGCTCAGAAATCTATTGTGTATTGTCCACAGTAAGCTTGCTTGCAGTCAATCTTTACAAGTCAGTAGAAGTCAATACGAAAAGAAGTCAACACACACACACAAACACACACACACACCTGCTCTTTGTTGCGACACTGCTGACTAAGCAGCTGTGGTCTTTTTTTTTTTTTTTTACAGATTGTTTATTGGCTTAACTGATGCTGACTTTGCATCTTGCAGCCAATATGAAATAATAATTTTGACACAACACAAGCTTTAACAATAGACCTCTGTGTCCAGATATTGTATTGAAGCTATAAACCCGTAGCAATGTACACTGCAACAGCAAAAATGCAAGAAATTCAGGATTTATTTATATTTTACAGTTCAAATTGCATTAATCATCTTTACCATGGCACAATAGGTTAATTATTGATAATTCACAGTTTGCAGGGATAATCACTTTATAAACAGGATCACTATAGTTGAGGCAGGGGTTGTATTTTTATTTAGTTGCACCATGGATGGTTTACTAAACAGGCCTACTGGGGCCCAAAGTGTCAGGAGCCTGCCTGGCCTTCACTTACCAAATGTCACTCAAAGAGATACATACCAACCAGGAAGACACTCAAAATGACCACAAAGAAAGAAAGACACACAAAAGGACTACAAAGAGACCAAAACAACAACAGAGAGGTGCAAAACAGCTGCAAAGAGACTAAAAAAAGAGACTCCTTATGATTATGAAAAGGGGCAAAACACCCATAAAGAGACAAAATGACTACAAAGAGACACAAAACAACTACAAAGAGACACAAGGAAACTACTAAGAGACTCAAAATTACTATAAAGAGACACAAAATGACCACAAAACCACAGAGAGACACATCGTGACTACAAAGAGACACAAAGCAACTACAAGGAGACACAAAACAACTACAAAGAGACACAAAACCACAGAGAGAGATGCTTAACCACTACAAAGAGACCCAAAGCAACTACAAAGAGACACAAAACTACAAAGAGACACAAATCCACATAGAGATGTAGAACGACTACAAAAAGACACAAAGTAACTACAAAGAGATACAAAACAACTACAAAGAGACATTAAACCACAGAGAGATGTGTAATGCCTACAAAGAGACACAAAGCAACTACAAAGAGACACAAATTTACCACAAAGAGACACAAAACAACTACAAAGAGACACAAAACCTACATAGAGATGCATAACACCTACAAAGAGACACCAAACAACAGCAAAAAGAGGCTAAACAACTATAAAGTCTACTGTATGTGTCGCTCTCCTATGGAGAGATGGTGAGGCCTTTTGCATGTCTGAACCCAGGGGTCCATTGTCTCATAATCCACCCATGAGTGTCCCTCTATGGTTATAAAATGGATTATATGGACAGAGTTCCAGCTCTTACCCTCTGGTAGAAGAATCAGGGTCCCCCAGAGCAAGCTGAACCATAAATATTCATTCCTGCCTATGTCCATTAAGATTGTCAACACTAACAGATAATGTAGGATACTGGCCATGGGGGTTGTGCTATATGTCGCCATTGTCAGAAGGTATGTGTGTGCAAACTGTTACATGGAAGCTATCAGTTGTATGCTTTTATCTTCTGTGGAACAGCAGGACCGGAGTCCAGAACAAATTTCAGTCAGTCTTTTTTAATCAGCATCCAATGTGACCTTCAACTCCCCATCCTCAGCCTTTCTATAAGCTCCAAACAGTCTTTACCATATCATTTACAGCACCATTTCACACTTGATTTAACATGGAGCAGTCCAGACTGTGTGATAATTTTCTTTCATTACTAAAAGATCGATTTACCATATCAAAATATATTTACATTATCTTTTTAAATTTGAATCTGTATTTGGAATAAATGGATGTTAGGAATTTGCACAGTAGGTCTGAGTTTGATAGGTTGGTTCATTTTTTTTTTTGCTTTTAATTCCTTGATTATTTTGCAAAAATGTGCATTACGAAACAAAAAGCAGCCCTCAAGAAACAGCAATTCTCCCACTTCTGAGGAGAAAAAAATTTAGTGTCAAAGAAAGGAGTGGATTTCAAACAGTGATACCAGAGATCTACTTTAGTTTGATGCATTATTAAAAACGTTGAACTAATTTTCACAATTCAGTTGATCCTGTACAACAGCTGGCAGCGCAGTAGATACACGCCGCCTGGGGGAAACATCATCTTTTTTAAAAAAATGCTCACGTCTCTCTTCCAGCTAATCTTCATTCATATATACAGAATCCACCTCTGTTGAGCCTTTGATGGTTGTAAAGGGAAAACCTAGAGTTGAGAAAAGACATTTAGGACAGAGGACAGCTTTAGATTTGGTGTGTAAACATCAGGGACTACACCGTAGGTTGTATTTATTCTTCAACATCTGGGATTTTCAAACAAAAATAACAGACTTGTTGTGCAGTACAGGAGCAGTCCTTCAACAGCTGGATCCTCATGGTCTTTGACATCAGTGATGTGCTGCACCTTCTGAAGATCTGCTCCACATGTGATCATCAAGAGAGCGGCAATATACAATGCTTTGAAGAATTGACATCTACTGAGGTTTGAGTCTTCTATACATTTTCTCAATTAACACATCCATCTGTGGCTGTTGCAAATGGTGGTTTCTTCCATGAACAGTAGCCACCATCCTCAACAAGAGGAAGGTGTCTCTGTAGTGATGCTCTTCTCCACTATTTTGTCCAATGGTTGACTGACCACATGACTGACCACCACTTTGGTCCAGACTGAAATAGGTCAACAATTACTGAACAAATTACCGTGAAATTTGGTGCAGCCATTCATGGTTTCCCGAGGTTGAATCATACTGACTTTGGTGATCCCCTGGCTTTTCCTCTAGCGCCACCAGGAGGTTCACATTTGTGGTTCTTGACAACTATTGGTTCAACACATTCTCACTTCCAACTCGTCAAATACCACCGCTTGGTCAGTGCCCCTTGGTATCGGATACCGACACACTCTGTAGCGTTAGTTTTGGATATGTCAAGGACAGCTTGTCAATGTACGCTTGTTATATGCATAGTGTCTTTTCAAAATAAACTTCCATTTTCACAGGAAGTTAGGGTTAGGCAACACAACCACTTAGTTAGAATTAGGAAACGATCGTGGTTGACATTAACTTCACTGACTAACGACTCCCGAGACTCACGGGACCTGACAAAATAAGTAAACGTTTACTTTTAGTTTCATATTTCAACATTAGGTCTTTGTGTGTGTACTTTGTGTTTAATGCTAATTAGCATGCTAACACGCTAAACTAAGATAGTGAACATGGTGAATGTTATATCTGCTAAACATCAGCATTGTCATTGTGAGCATGTTAGCATGCTGATATTAGCATTTAGCACAGAGCAGTATCTGAGGCTGAATGAAGTATACTCAAACCAGAAAGCATCTATACTAAATATGGTCATTTTTTTGAGTGTGCTGTTTATGAATACTATTCTCCCACAATGCAATGCAGAAAAGAAATGGAGGAGGTGTTCACAGATTTGGAAACACACATTTTGCTTTCTGTTTGTGAGGTTTAACTATGGATATGGACGTCTGACATCACACATATTGTGTCACTTCCTGTTAAGTGGTTAAATAGTGTTGATTTTTTAGTATACTAAATGCTAAAACAGAATACCATGACAATTAGCAGGTTGTATATACTGCACAGAATTACTATGTAGCATGGATTTGAGACACAGTCTTGTTTGCTGTTGTGTACACACTGTTGTCGTGATCCACAGTATTCATAAAGACATCTAACAAACAGACAGGACAGTTGTCTGGTGAAGATGTCTCGTGCATCGGGTCTAATCGGCACTTTAATCCTAACATGACACCCATCACTTGCACCATTGCAGTTAACTCGACGCCGCATGACCAGCCAAGTGTGCAAAGCTTCGCCTCACATCAGTGTAGCTGCTGTCAGTGAATGATGGATGATCTGGTCCTTCAGGCCGAGGAGCCGGGCTACAACTCTGTGTGTTACTTCAAGTACAATAGTGTTGAGGACGGCAAATGCATGACAACTACACTGCATGTTAGGATCAGGACTTGACCATAGCCACAATGTCCCTGGAAGTTCAATTCAATCATCAGAGAGTTGAGGTTTAGTTGGAGATTGTGTGCTACTTTTGAGAGGAAGGAAAATCAGCTCTAACGCCCGTAAAACATTTAATACTAGCTTGAAAATAATACATGAAACATGAGACATCAACTTGAAACTAATAATTTAGTTTAACTCGTGTGCATACTCATTAAATTTTTGTTCTAACATCGCACACGTAACACAATTCTTGTACGTTTAATGTAAATAATTCAGACATAATGCATAATTGAATGCATGCTTTGTTTTATACGCAGTACAGTGTGAGCCCACTGGCATCGAGCAGCCTTCAGAATGGAACCTGAAATACCAAGGAATACATGAATACATGCAAATACATGAGAGCAATTGGTCCCTGTGCCAATGGGAAACGTTTCAGTTTGAATGCACACACATAAACATAATTGCACAATCATGTGTAAGAGTGCACAGACACATGATTTTTGACCATGTGTCTGGGCAAGCCTGCAGCAGAAAAAAGGGGCCATTTGAATGGCTGAGTAATTCTTGGGAAGTGCAATATGAACAGCATCGGCTGATGCAGCAGAAGTCCTTGAGCGTAAACTGGGGATGAGTGTGCTCGGGAGATGTGGTGGTCTTTCCAGTTTATTTAATATGAGTTCAGTTAGCGACACAGTTAGGACGGCTCACATTTGTCAGATGGCTCTTCAGCTTTTTTATTTCACACTTAGTGATGATTGGATTCAAGTGGACATGTGAAAAAAAAATCAGCAGCGCAGATGCAAACGCTACAAACCTTATAATGTCTTTAAGACAGAAACAATGGGTTCTTGATTTCAGGCAAGTAGACAAAAGCATCGTCTTATTTTTGGTTGGCGACTGTCAGTTTTGCAGAAATTACAACTGTGGCTGCAAGGTTTGACCAGCTGTAGCTAGTATAACCAGCTAATTAACATTAGCTCTGTGAGTCGGATGAAAGCTCTGCCTCAATCGGACTTTTTTGGCTGGACCGCAGAGGGCCAGACCTACAAACGCAAAAGTCCGTCACTGAGTGACTGACTGAGTGAGTGACTGAGTGATAAAGTTACATGATTGGTTGGCCGAATGTTGGAGTTTCCTCATTGAAAAGGCGGGAACAGTTTTTGGTTACGTTTTTAGGGGGGGATGTCAGCGGTTCCACTCACCGGCGAAGTGCTCCTCTATCAGTGCATTTCCACCAGATCCGGCGACTGAGGGCGTCTCAACACTTTCCATTAATTTCCTAGAAGCAGTCGCCCAGTGCATGGTGGGAGTGTTGCAGCGAGTTGGAGGGGGTTGTATTTGCATAAAGTTGAAAAATCACAACTTTATCCAAATGAGCTCGTCCAGCGCGACGCGTCCGGCTCACGAAACATGGACCAAGCTGTGAGACTAGGCGATCTAGTTCTAAAATGAAACGAGATTCAGCAGTGGCATCGCCTATTTATCGCTTAAAATGTTTTCAGAAGTACGAATAACAGAAAGTTTAGGAGCAGGCCGCCATGTTGTTTCCTGTTTGAAACAGCGAGCAGAAAACCAGGGACCAATCAGGTGCATTCCACGATACGTCACCGCTTAAATGGCCAGTTGAGTGGAGCAGCGCGTCCCCCTAGTGTCTTCGCCGGACCTGCTGGACATGTACCGCTGGATTTAACATTATAGACATGACCATTTGTATAACAATTTAGCCACGAATTCACAGACTGACCACACACGGTCCAGCCAAGACCGACTGCGTAAAGGGATGACTAGAGGTTGCTGTAAAACGTGAACTTTCAGCATGACTCTCCTCTTTAGGTTTTAGTGGGAGTGTTCCTCCCCTTGAACCACCTCCCTGTCATTTACAACCAAGTCTCACAGTCATGATGCGTGGGGCGGTAATGGGAAGTGATGCTGCATCGTTAGTTGTGAGCGTGTGT
Source organism: Adelosebastes latens (assembly GCA_916700685.1). Lineage (NCBI taxonomy): Eukaryota > Metazoa > Chordata > Actinopteri > Perciformes > Sebastidae > Adelosebastes > Adelosebastes latens. Next base: position 8,156 of record CAKAKR010061117.1, on the reverse strand, counting down.
GTCTGCTAATGGCCTAATAATTGGATGTGACGGCAGAACGTAGGCCGTGATGATGAATTACCGGCAGCAGAGCTGTGCACACAGCAGGTAGGTGGCAGATGCTGCAGGTGCTGCTGAGTTGGTGAGTGTGTGGTTTCCTGCTGGTGCCACGCATGCATGCATACACTAACCCACACATCAATGCAAAGACGTTGAAGGCGTGGATAAAGGATTTACATGTGAGCTTCAACATGACAGCTATAGGAAGACTTGCAAATTCCGACATACAAGTGAGATCTTATAGATGGAGAGGAACAAGTGTGGCCTAAGGGGACACACACACACTAGTGAGGCAGTCACATGGGAAAGCCATTGAAACAGAGCTTATATAGAAGCAGCCCACCATGCCGAGGAGATCTGCTCACGGCTAGCTGTGCAGACCGCTGAGGAAAGCTTGCCTAATCTACTCGCTATGGGAAGTGGCAGTCACACTGGTTCAGTCGCTGTTTCAGGGCTGGGAAGGAAAAGGATTCTTGCCATTCTCTTTTGTTCTTTCATTGTCATTTTCACTTCACTGTCAGCGCTGGTTTTACCCCCCCGTACGTAGAGTTGTCATCCTGCAGAGCGGAGCGCGATAAAACTGATGAGAACGGCACTCCACTTTGCACAGAAGTGGGAGGATTTATTCCACCTAAATCTCTCAATGACCTCCTAATCAGGGTTTTTATTCCTTTGCATTCGAGGAAAAGACTGAAGCTGAGGAAGCGAAAAATGTCACCACGGAAAAGTACAGTTCATCATATATAGAATATGCCTTAAAGCTACTCACTTATACGTAAAAGTAAACTCAATTTATCGGTTTAAATCCCACACTGAGGCTAGAACAGGGCGCTAATGCTGCTTCTAATTGAAACACTATTTGGCCAGATTCCATTCTGGTGTGACAGATTAAAATGGAGAAGGGTTTCCTGTGAAAAATTACTTCTCCCAGAGAAAGCTTTGATGAGAAGAAACAAACCAAATCCCTTTGAATGACACTAATCTAAGGTGGGGGTTCCAACACAAGATGACTCTGAGTGGTTGAGAGACGATAAACAGGATAGGAAAGTAGACGAAAGCATTTATGTTACACACTATTACAGGATTCAACGTTAATGTTTTTTTTCACTTTCCCAGTCGGATAAGTGGGCCAGAAATCTACTTACCAGAAGTCAATTTTTACTTGCCCCTAGACAAATTGTTTTATTTATCAGCGGTTATCAAATTACAGCAAAGACCAAACTTATTTATCATGTTTAATCTTTACTTAAGTAAATTAATGTGGAGTTTCACCTACATCCTCTGACGCCACCCAACTAAACTCCTGTTTCCAGGATAATGGAAATCTCGTTTGTGCTTCAGCTCATAAACTCGATCGGTACGGCACATGTGCAACTCTCAAGAAGGATGAGAAGGAAGTGAGATGGCTCACTCCTTATATACTTCCACAATCAGCTCCGGAAAAAACAATGAGTTTAATTCTTTTATACCACTTGCCCGATCGGGCTAGATTTACTAGCCCGTCGTGGCAGTCTACTTGCCCCTGGCAGGCAGGCAATCCTTATTGTTGGTCATTATAAGGTAACGAAAACACAAGTGATTATACACTAAAGAAAACGTATTAATAATATTTTCCAATTTCTGCCAATAGATCCCCCTAAATGAGACACCCTGTTCAGCATCTAAACATCAAGAGAAGCATCCAAGGGCCGATTGACTGAGAGCACCGTTACTCTTGTTTTCCTGTGAATTTCAATATAAAACTGGAAAAAAAAACACTCTTTGGATGACCTGGACTCATGGGAAGGCGTATAAATTGCATGACATTTTAAGAGTGTCCGCATGTCATGTACACATCACAGGCTTAGTGTTGTGAAACAACTTTTTGCATGTCATTTAATGCCCCATCGTTGCCGTGAAACATCATGGTTGGCCTTAAAATAAATACGTAAACTAGGTAAAATATGTACGTAAACAATGTAACATAAGTACGGAAAACACACCACAAACGCCACTAACGTAACTTAAAAATAACTCAACAACACTTTAGGACACAAACACCGGTCTCTTGGTTAAAAGTCCTGTGTTTGTTGGACCCATCCATCTCCCCTCCTGCCCGACATAAGCAGTCATTATCACTCTTTTTAATTAACGTCTGGTCAAAACCCATTGACATATGCAGCCAGTCATGATGGATCACAAGTAGACGTTGCTTCGTCACACTCCAAAAAAGTTTGGGAACCACTGACAGTGCTTTTTTAGTAGTCTGAACATCACACATAAAGTCTTAGACACCGACTACTCAGTACAATGTAATGCTGTGTGTAATTACCCAATCTGGCATTTTTTAAATTACACTGATCTGCATTCTGATCAGTAAAAAGGATGTCTTCATCGTACACCTTTTTTTCTTTACTTTTTGTCTGTTGAAATGAAACTAAATGAACAGCGCAGTCTATTTAAAATTCTTGTTTCATCCGTCTCACCTGCGTGCTGTGTTCAGTTGATTTGAAGACATCATATTTTTTTCGCTAAATTTCGGGAGACTGGGCTTAAATGAAATGTACGTTTGATTCACACCACCGCAGAAATGGATTATCCTCCCTGTTAAGTGAATCCACATCTTAGGTTTTTCGCTGTGAATGTGTTCCACCGCTGCAGATGTGCTTGCTCGCTGTCATGGCCTACGAATGTAAAATGATTCAGAACAAGCCTCAGGACAAGATTTGGGATAGAGACATCCCTAAAGCCCGTTGTTTGATTGTCAAGGACCTCTCAACTCCAGCCTGCTCTTCACACAACAGCTGCAGTTTTCACACCTCTTCCCTGAAGAGACACCTGTTCAAAACTTTCACTTCCAGCAGCCTGGATGACTTCTGCAACCTATTTGTTTTTTTTATATAATATTTCATTCAAACATTTACTTTAGTGCTTAGAAAGTTGGGAAGTTGTTGGTCAGATATCATAGCTGAAGGCTGTTGTGTTACTCGTGTTAGGCCGGTATTAATCTTCCCTAAACCCCTGAACTCACATGGCAAGACCATGTATTAGTGAAGGTAGTGAAACATCTGCTCTCTGCCAGGAAATGTCAATCAGATATGAAGAATCCAGACACAGATATCTGCGAAAAGCTTAACGAGTTCTGTCTGCGATTCGAGGGGAGATTCTTGTTGGAGCTTTCTACGGATCAACCAGGATTAATGGGATCCTCCAACTACAGAGAGTTATATGACTGCGTTTTCATAGATATGAATGTGAGAATGTTGATACAGATATTTGTGGTTTGATGCTGCTGATAGTGAATATTCTTAATATCCTGAAAGCTGCACTAATATTTTTTTTAAAATATTAAAGGGACTGTAAGGTTTTACACATATTTTGTATTCATTTTTTATTGCCAATGAGACCTTTTGAGACCTTCTGGGTTTCCTCTATGTGGCAACTGGAAAGAATTGGAAGCAAGACTGAGTGGCGGCGGCGTATCCATGTATCCATCCGTATCAATGTTCAACTCATTGTTTTGGTTTTATGGTGTTATCAGCGACGTTTCCAATGAAAAGGCTGTGATAAACCCACCGTATGCTGACCGTCCCAGCCTCATACGGCAGACAGTAATTTTCATCATTTTATGCTTTATGTAGACCAACATTAGGTATTTAATCTCTCTAGTAGGAGTACATGGGATTTATTTTGCTATACTATAATATAAACTATAATTATTTCTACTAGAAGTAGCAGTAATGGTTTACAAATTAATTAAAATGGTGCTTACATTCAATATTTCTTCCCCAACTAATAGTAACCTTTATTTATGCAGAATGTTTTAAAAGCAAGAGTAACACAGAAAAAACACATAAAGGCAATTAAATGATAATACAAGAGCACCTAAAGCACACAATAAAAAAGTAGGTTATAAGATAACAAATGTATGTGTTTTTAAAATGATGGCAATAAAACTAATTAAAAGCTAATTTAATGTCTAGTGGTCTAAAACAATCAGCTCAGGTACCTCCATCATGTCAGAGATGCATTAATGTCTGCACCAGAAACCTCTATATTATATATTAATCTGAAACTAAAAAACAATGCAAAGTGTTCCGTGCTTGGAATATATTCTGACCTCTGTTTATATTATATACATATATAAATAATTGAATAAGCATTACTCTACATAGTCTATGTTCCTTTCTGATAATTGAGTCTATACTTCATACACACATGGACGGCTCAAAGCCTGTTTTACTGTGTTTTCTTGTTGGTATTGTCGGATTTTCTTCGCGTCTGGGCAAGCGTGAGACTGTTTGTGAAGACGTGTTATAAATATTAAGGTTTTTGTGAAGATGCATGTGTTTGGGAAGTAGTGAGCATACGGCTGGATAATTGAGACTTGGATTATACTGCACGAGTTTGTAAACAGATGTTTGGATAGTATTGCTTTTGTTAAACGCAAAATTCATCAAGAATTTGTTCACCGTGGAACCATCTGAGTAAAAACAAAGTTTTCTTCAAGAATTCAAGGTAACACGGGGTGAGGAATTGATATACAAAAGGTCATTTTGTGGGTGAAGCATTCCTTTTACTCTGCTAACCCTGATCCTATTCACTGACCCTGATCTTATTCACATAATTCTCCTGTTGGGACTTCCTGTCCAGAGAAGAAGACAAAAATATAGAAATGTCTAAAAGGAAGGAAGAAAATCCGACAATACCAAGAAAAAAAACACAGTATAATAGTCTTCGATCAGTCCATTTGTGTATGACGTATAGACTCAATTATCAGAAAGGAACAGAAAATGGTACAGTAATGCTCATTAAATTATTTATATATGTATATAATATAAATAGAGGTCAGAATGTATCCCCAGCACATAATACTGCATTGTTTTTTAGTTTTAGATCAATATATAATATAGACGTTCATTGTAATGGAGGAGACATTGGCCATTTTTCAAAATCCTATATGGTGTTGAATCATTGATGCATCTCTGATATGATGGAAGTTCCTGAGCTGATTGTTTTAGACCACTAGACATTAAGGAGTTCAAATTAGCTTTTAATGAATTTTATTGTTATCATTTTAAAAACATACATTTTTATCTTATAAACAGTTTGTTATTGCTCTTGTATTTTTCATTTTATTTGTTTTGCAGTATAATCCAAGTCTCATTTATCCAGTCGTATGCTCACTACTTCCCAAACACATGCATCTTCACTAAAACCTTACTATTTAAAACACTTCCACATAAACAGCTTCAAGGTTTTAGCAAAGATGAATGTGTTTGGGAAGTAGTGAGCATACGACTGGATAAATGAGACTACTGCACGAGTTGTGAGAGAGTTTGTAAACGGAGGTTTTGATGTAGTTTTGTTGTTGTTGAACGCGGCCCCCATTTACTTCAATTCATCAAGACTTTTCTCCGGTTTTTTTATTCTCCGTTCTCCGTGGAGGCAAGCAACGTTTTCTTCAAGAATTCAAGGTAACGCAGGGTGAGTAATTGATGTACAAATTATAATTTTGTGGTTAAACTATTCCTTTAACAACACCTATAATTAGCCCCAGAAATCACTAGAATTTGTGTCATCTTATCTCTTTTCTAATCGTAACTTTCTTGAATAAAAAGAGTATAAACATAAAGATAAAAAAGCAGACCGTAGAGTAAACATGCCTCTGCCCAGTGCTCATAAAAGTCTTAATATTGGCCTCTTGTTATTTTGTTCCAGTAATGGTCTCCCTTCTTTCAGCCTCTTGCAGCGCAAAATTAACATATTTTTCTTGCTCTTATTAAAGAATTTCAAAATAATTTGATTTCTGTCAGGAACGAGGGGAATGGATTGCAGGAGAGCGGCTACAAGTCTCAACCCAATTAGTGACCTCGTTCACTGAGCACATCTCCTCTTTTCTCCCCCCCCCACCCCTCCTCTCTTCATCACACTTTCTATTCAGTACCACCCTTCAGACCCCTCCACCCTCTAAACCCCTTCCTTTCTTCTCCACTGGACTTTCTATTCTCCCACTTCTCTCCTCTCTCCTGTTTCTCTCTTTTCTCTCTCTGCTCAAATGAGTCCATTTTGCCGCGGGGATGAGACCACGGTGGTTAAATCAGATTGGGGCGAGGTTATATTTGGACTGTGGCGAGAGAGAGAGAGAGAGGGAGAGAGAGAGAGAGAGAGAGAGAGAGGCATCAAACAGCTGGGTGATGACTGCATGGCCTATTTTACATCAGCAAATTGGCTGAAAGTGGATTCCCAGGGCACATTGAGCTGATAATATTAGTAATATTAGTTTAATAAAAATCTCAAACTAATTTGAAGCTGCCTGTCTAATCACCATTAACACACAGGGATAATAATAGAGAGGCTTGATGATGAGATTGTGGGAAAAACCGGAGATTGATCTGTGACCTTCAGCTAGAATTAGAAACTGAAAATAAACATGAATTCATACTTTTACCCCTCAGATCCGTAACTCATCACTCCCATCAGTTTGACGATGTTTGCTGTGATTTAGACAACAGTCCCAGACTTAAATCAAGACAGAGATTAAAACAAATAAAGCCCTATTTAATTCAACCACCAAAATAAACAAATGTTTGGGAACGGGGTCTTGTTTTCAACAGAATATAGAGAATAAAAAAAAGTTTCATTTTTGGTGATGCTATTTCACCATTTCTGTTTTCTTCCCTCCACGTGTCACCTGGAAACCACAACATCACCTCGCCAACTTCCATGATTCATATTTACTCAATGACATGAGGTGCGTTGAGTCATTAAGAAAATAAGTGAGGATGCCAGGAGGGACCATGGTGGACTTGGCAAAACTTAAAGTTTTAAGCTGGATCTGAGAATGAATATTGGACTTACAGTCACAAAGTAACCAGAAATACAACTTCAAATGAATGTTTCTGTTGCTACATGTCTGCTGGGTGAGTAGACCAGTGGTTCCCAACCTTTTTCCTTCTGGACCCCTTTTTTTTTTTTATCATTGAGTGCATATTCAATGCATAGCAATAACAGTACAGAACAACTGAGAAATTGTCAAATTAACCCAAATAGTGAACGTAATAGGAAGTTTGTGTAAAACGAGTGATTTGGATTCATTTTGAGTAGATTATTTCCTGTGAATATTGCATCAGAGATGAATTTTACTGTTAATATTTTTTAATACAAATCTCTGTATTATGTTTTTTTTTTTTTTTTAATTTTTAACAATCATACACACTTAATAGGCTTCTTTTTTTGAAACCAGTGATTCACAACTCACATCAACACTATAACATGATAATATGTCAGAGCTGCGTGTCTGCTGGCATTTTGTTTAAGTTCTTCTGCCCCCTGGTGACCAAAAATGTATGAATGCAGCTTTAAAGTGCCTTGTTATTGCTGGATGGTGCTACACAAATAAAGCTGCTTTGACTTTAAACACACCAACGATGCTAAAATTAGCTATCGGTGACATACTGGGCCTTCTATTTCTGGTTGTTGTTTGGTATTCTACTGATAACTTCCCTTCATACAGATTACATAACATCACATACAGATATTGACATTTCAGCACTGCTGTTTTTGGGATTTGATCGATTTTTTCTTTCTTTGATCTACAACACTGGTTAAAACCACGAGGTATTAGAGTAAGTCCTTCACAATCAAAGAGACAGGACGTCTTCTTTCTACGGCTGCCATCGTGCACCAACAATTCATCAATCACACCGGGAGAACAGCGGCAGACAGATTCCAACAGCAGACCAGAATCCATTGCAACTTAATAAGAATGACATCTTGTTGCTACAGCTTTGAAGGCTTCATGTGTTTATCTGCTTTGAACAGCCACATCCAACGTAGCTTATGAATTTAAAATCAACCATACATTATGTATACAAGGTTCTCACTTTCAGAAGAGTTGCATTGGTATGAAGATGACTGATACTTTTGATTTTTATTACCTGGGACTGCCGAAATCAGTAGATCTCGTGGAGTATTTGCCTTCAGGGTTGGCACACTGTCATAATATTTTATCATGACAAAGATGTCCAATGTCCTACTTTTAATTGGTGTGTAAAGTCTGACGTGGACAGCTTTTTCTCAGTACGTTAAAGGATGGGTACAACAAAAAGTACACCTCTTCATTTTTAAAATAACTC
>CAKAKR010061116.1:47560-106337 GCA_916700685.1 Adelosebastes latens | reverse complement strand
ACTGCATTGACATGGCCTTCAATGATGACAAGCCTTGTTTTGCCAGTGAGGGAGCTGCCGCCCCACACCATGACACTGCCCCCACCAAAAGCTGTTACTCCATCGGTGCAACAATCAATATAGCGTTCTCCGCGTCGTCTCCATACTTTCACCCTGCCATCCGACTTTGGCAGACAGAACCTGGACTCATCACTGAACATGACATTCCCCCACATGTTCAGGTTCCATTGTCTGTGTTGTCAACACCAGCGCAAATGGGCCTGACGGTGAAGGGCAGTCATTGCAGGCTTCCTGGTAGCCTTATGAGAATACACTGTTTACCATTGGCAGAGCATTTTGGCAAATTTTTCTTGGTCGCTACCCACATAATCAGCTGTGCTAATCATCCCACAAATGCATGATCCTTACAAGTTGGACATCATTGTGAAGGTAAATAAACAGGCTTTCCAACGATGTAAAATACAATGCCAATTAGCATTGTAACAACAGAGAAATAATCGACCAAACACAAGTTTCCGAACTTTGTTTTTCCAGTATATATAGTCCATATACAGTAGGTGGTGACACATCCTGTTTCTGGCTCAAATTGGGTTTGAATTGGCCCAGCATGTCACCTGCCTATACATGTGTGCACGTGTGCCCATGATTGTACAGTTGTGTTTGTGACTGAAGCCCTGCATGGGTATGTATGTAGCTATCAGGCTTCCTTCCAATACCCCACATATCTGGTCTTCCCACTTGGCTGAACCTGCAGAACCATCCCTGGTTAGATGCAAAGCCCCTGGTCTCTGTCGCCCTGTCTCTCTGTTATCCTCTCTCTCTTTGCAGCCACAGGATTAGCATAGCAGGATGGAAGCACTTCAGCTAAATCTCCCCTCCCCTGCAGCGCTCGCGCTGCTTGGACTGCTCTGGATCGAAGCTCGCCACACAGAGGAGAGTCTTAGCACAAAGTGGTGTGTGAAAAACACATCTGGAGTGCTGGGTCATGAGCTGCTTTTTTTTTTTTTTAATACGAGGAATATGCAACACTGCACAGATCAACTTTCACAGTGACAGCAGTGCGTCTGACGTGTTCACAACATCCCCTCGACACTGTTTTAATACAGCCAGCAATGTCATGTTGTCATTGTGTGTCTTACATTTTTGTGTTTGTCTTTTCAGTTCTTTCAGATTTTAGTTTGATAATTATTACTGTTGGTTTTGATACATTTTGTGCTTTCTATGATGTTCTATTCTTCTGTTTTTCAGTACTGAGGATGCTGGTTAATATCATATCGCACAAATGCTAAATTAATGTATTGAACACAAAATGTTTTCTCACCCATACAAGCAATGAGAAAAAAGGTTTCGAAACCAAAGAATGTTTATTGAGAAAAAGCCAATTGGTCGTCCCATTGCAAAATCAGTGCTCAGCAGCAAAGTTACTCTTCCGCCATTTTGGAATGAAAGCGACTACCGGACGCAAGTAAAACGTCCGCCTACAAAGTACCGTACAAAAGTAAAACAACATTGTTTCTATTCTATTGATATATATTTAATGTCTCTACTGAAATGCCCTGTGTTGAACAGTAAAAAAAAATATGAATACACATACTGTTATAACTATTCACTTATTAATTTATTTTACTTTTTGGCCGGCTGCTTCCCAGAGGAGCATAAAGTAAGCGTTGGACATAAATGGAAGTTAGAAAAATCCAGCACACAAACTTTTGAGAGCAATCTCAAACATTTTTCATGTCAAGGACCTCCAAAATAGATTTACAATAAACCAGAGACCAGTGATGTATTGGTAAAGAGCCACAATCAAAGTAAATTGTTTGCTAATACTACGTTAAATTCTGTTTATGTCATGCTAGTAGCACTACTAGCTACTGGCCAATAGCCGGTTGTTTGGGAACAGAGATGTTAATACATCCACCACGGTACAGTATACAGCCCATGGGTGTACTATAAGATAACAAAAGTGATGAATTACAGCCAATATATCCATTATTACCCTTTATACATCCAAGGCCATGGACACATAGGTGTTTTCAGTCCAAAATGGCAGCTCTTTGATTCTATACTCTTTCTTGGATCTACCTTTGCAAAGGTGCACCATATTTTCCTCGCAAGCCGATCAGAGCAGACTAGCTGGGTCTGAGTGCTTCAGATAGAGGGTGAATACAGGTATATTAAGACAGACAGAATGAGAAAAATAAATTGTTTTTTGAACATTAAAGCATAAAAACATGTTCTAGTAGAAACCCAAAATACGAGTATGAACCTGGAAATGAGCATGATATGTCCCCTTTAATGAGAGGATTGCACCGAGTAGTGATTGCCATCAGTGGTGATATTAATGCCATGCACTTTTTACGCTACTTTCCGCTCATTCACATGCAGCGTACCAGTCATATCTAAACACTCCCTCGTCCACGTCCCCTTTCCCCCCGTCTCCCCCCTGATCCTTTGATATCAGCCTCGACTTCAAAGCGGTGGGCTGCAGCGTTACCTGATGCTAATAGTCCACATGAAAGAGAATCTGTATGAGGTGTGAGCGTCGGGGACTGATGGAGCCTCTTGGGGGGACCCCAGTCTCTTCTCCGTCAACCCAGACAGTCTATTCCCCAGTTTCTAGTTAGTGGTGACTTCTAAAAGACCTTCAGAGATACGGGTAGAGATAGCGTGCATATACTGGTGGGCTGCAGACCTTTTAAACAGGAGCCACAGGACAGTGAAGGCCAGTTCAAAGAGATGTATGCTGTCCGTGCCCTGATATATTACTTGGATGTGGTTTGGGTTGAGTGAGTTGACAAATATGGAGAAAAAAAAAGCTTTAGTATTAGAGCCCCGTCCAGTCCCCATAGTTGAATCAGTCCTCTGGGACAATAGGAATATTATTATTCAGTTCTACTGTTTGAAGTGCTCCAGTAGTTAGCAGAGCTATACATCATCCTGCCAGACAGAAGGGGTGTTGAGGTTGAGACTGGCTGCAGACTCACTCTGAGGAGATAGGACCTCATTAGCATGATGATAACTCCAATGTGTAAGGATTTATTAAACCTAATATATAATGTCTTGCTGGACATTAAAATGTAGAGGCAGGGGTGGTCGTGTCATTTTGGGGCACAAGAGAAGTTAGATATCTCTAAAGCTAAGACAGCTGCTGAGTGATCGAGGAGTGTACCGCAGAGCCAGGGCAACGGAGGTCCAGCAGCAGCTGTGGGCGTTGTGGAGAGTACATGTTAGTCCCTCGCGGTAGATTCCATCCATTCCTAAAATTCATATTCAATCTGTCTGACTCGCTGCTGCACCTCCTCCTCCTTTCTAAGTGGATTCACTGACACTCAAAGTCTTGAAGATGCTTTCAGACATTTTTCGCTTCATATCATTCACGCAAAATTTGCTGTACTGACTGTGTAAACATTAGCTCTAAACTACCAATGGACACACCAACCATGTCTGTGGTGGGAGGGTGCCTGTGTGCTTTTGTTCAGCTCTGACTGATCTCAGAACTCACCAGAAAGCCCAAAACTGTGTTATTTCCCTCCAGTCCTTGACCTTTTTCCTCCAATATATATATATATATATATGTTTTTAAAAGGATCAAAATTGATGCAGCAGAACCACAGACATCTTTTTAATTCTATGCATTCTTCTTCCTTGTCAAAACATGGTGCCTACATTACCCACAATGCAATGCCCGACAGTTTGGTGGTCGTGTCTTCAAGATGTAACCCACGAGTTGGGAAACTCTCGTGAGATGGTTAAGGTTAGGCATTGACCTTGAATGGTTAAGGTTAGGATAGGTCGTCGGGCAGCGAGTCTCGCAAGAGTTTTTGCAAGTTTTTGCCAGGTTTCGTAATTCATGGGTTAACATTTAAGGCCCAGACACACCAACCCGACATGAACGAACTAGTAGCGTTGAAGGCCGATCATCGCCTGTGTCTTGGTCAAAAGATGCACCCAAACACACCGTAAAGACTACAGCCGACAGCCAACTACCAGGTACGTTCTGCACCTGCGTGAGATGAAATAACACTCCCTGACAGCAGGCGGCGGGAGTTTGTATTTGTCTTTCAAAAAAGGAAACCGGAAGACCTAAGAGGGCGGATATGCAAGCCGTCGTTATTATACGTACATGAAGCAATCGGCAATTGCCGACCATCTTCACTCCACTATCGCTCACCACTCAGCTTCATCCCAGTTGGCCATGTCGTTATGAAAATATCCGTGTATTGGAATGATCAGATGAGATGAAGATGAAAAATGAGAAGAACCTTCTGTGTTTGCCCTCTCGACTTTACTTGTTTGCTTGCTTTCCTCACTTCAGTTTCTCTTCCCATGCACTGATTCGCTAAAGCTGAACAGCCAATCAGAGTGATTTCTCTCACCAACGAGCTCCGCAACCAATTCAACGTGCTGAATCAGCCAAAATACCTCCGACAAGGGCAGATTAGAGCCGACGATGCGGGACACACAAAAACTAGGGAGACAGACGCTTACTGACAGCCCCAGACTGTCCGATGGCCTACCGTCGGCTTGGTGTGTCAGAGCCTTTAGACACAGTTCATTCAGAGACCCGGGTGTGTTATGCTAGTAGCTGCTATTATAGCGTTGAGCTGCTGGCCTCCAGCAGAGAGGAGCAGCGGGCCACATAATTCTGATAAGCTCACTTCTTTCTTGCGCCACACCCCCTGATTTGTTTCATTTTCAAACTTGTAGTCTTCAGCCCCGATCGATGCTGACTCAAGTGACATCACTTAAGGCAATTTATCAGATGTACAGCTCCCTCTGGAGCCACAAAACGCCTCATGCAACTTTTTTCATATATGCATACCCAAGACCTAGAAACACTTTTTTTTTGTATTTTTGTTTTATTATAACTAACTAGCCAAATACTTAAATTACAGTTGCCTCACAAGGCCGGTGCTGGGGCTGAGGCAGCCTTCAGAAGCTGTGGGAAACCTCTTGAATAGAAGCAGCGTGATCCAACTTGCCATGAAAAAGCAACCAGGCAATCCAAAAACCAAACACAAAAAAGCAGTCTGATATTTGAAAAAATGGTCTCAAACTGTGGCATTCACAGTCAGGAGGATCTGCTACTCGGGCTACCAGGGTGACAACGGCGTGCTGGTTGCTATGGAAACCAAGCGCTTCTTATTTACTTTATAGCTGCCTCTGTCCTCAGTGAAATGAAAAGTATTCAGACAGACTCTAGAAACAGTGAATGCTGTTTTTATCTGTGAAATAACTTAACTCTCTACACTACACTGTTTCCCCATAAGCTTTGTGTGTGATATATGTATAAGTCATGTGACTAGTAATGAATGTGGGAAAATGTTCTAGACTTTGGCCAATCACAGGTCATTTCAGAGAGAGAACGTTCCTATTGGCTGTTCATTCAATGGAGGCAGCTGTCAATCACTCGCAAACTCCGATCAAACGGTCAAACTAGGCAGCGCTGATCAAACATGAATCAATATTCTGTAACTGCGATCAGAAACATCTTGTAGTTACTGTTTAGCTGTGAAATAAGAAAGTTTGTGACCCGGCCGCCATGTTGACACCAGTTGAAGAAATACCAAGCACCACCCACCAGCTGGAGCAAACTTTGTCATTTTACAGCTAAACAGTACACTACAAGATGTTTCTGAAAACATTTTAGGACAGAAATAGGCATCGCAGTTACAGATTATTGATTCATATTTGATCAGCGCTGTCAGTTTGACCGTTTGATCGAGTTTGCGAGTGATTGACAGCTGCTCAGAGACGGCAGGGCTCCAGCTCGGCTCTGATTGGTTGTTTTCCCCCGGTCTGTGAAATCTTGCAGATGCTATTAGGAGCACCGGAGGACACCGGAGGACACAGAGGCACATGATTTTTTTCAGATTGCCTGTCTCATGCACTACTGTCAGGATATAGTGACTGTTTTAGAAAAAAATAATAAATTAAATCATATTTGCTCTGCAGCTTTAATCGAGAAATTAATCAACAGATTGATCAACAACGAAAGGAAGTTAGTTAGTTGCAGCCCTACACTATGAAGACCTACATAAATGATGTATTCATCAAGTAAGGGAATGACATTTGCTCCCTAAATACCATTACAAAAATCTCATCCACAGAAACAAACAAAAAAAGTACTTGCATTAAAAGTTCAGTTCAGTACCACTCACACACCTGCACGCACTTTTAGCTGCTGCACTTTGAAAACACATCCGGCTGGGAAAAAGAAAATTCACATCAGTAGCGTAGCATCTAAATATTCGGAGTGATGGTTCAGTCGGGCCAGTCCAGGACACTTCATGCAGAGAATATTAACAGTAAACCATATTTTAGGAAGGCAAAACTTTGTGCGAAGCAGTGAAAAGTTAATTGTGTTTTCACAGCTTTCTCCCGCATAGCTGTGGTTCTGAGGTTTGATTTGATTCCTAAAAGCGCTATGGCTGCCTAAACCTCCTTTTCATTTGACTCTAGTCATTTGGAACATTTTTCTCATTCAAACCGGGCCTTTGATTAAAAACAAAGGGGCCGCTTATCTCAAAGGGCTGGGTTTCTTCCCCCAGCCTTAGAAAACAGTGCGCAGCAAATTATGGTAAATAAGTGTACAAAAGCTTCTCCTTGTGCGTATGCAGGTCAGCTTTCTTCAAAACGTTGGCCTACAATGTGGCAAACTACAAAGTCTTGTGACTCATGCGGGCACCGCAAATGGCACTGATCTCTGTCTATGTTGTGGCGTTTTTTCTTTTTCTTTTCCCCCCTGCCTCGTTTCCTCGCTTTACTTTAACATCAATCAGATGCAGATGGAGAAACTAATAATTTCCGACAACTACTGATAGATGGCTAATCTCTGAGGAAAGCGGACCTCTTGCAGGCGGCGTCAACGATACCAGCTTTTTCATGTCCCAAATTAATTCCTGAACGTAATGACTGGAGGCTGTTTGGAGAAAGGGGGGATTTCATTTATAATTAAACAACACTCCTTTAGATGAAGCCTAAACGATTCCTGCCTATGAAGTTCTAACCTCTGGACAACCGCACGGGGGAAATAAGGAAGCACACTGGAAATGTGCATCAGTACTTTCGTCATGTGAAACGCTCCTTTGTTTCAGCGCTTTGCCTCCTCTTTCATTTCATTCCGCTCTTAGAACTGTACTCCTGAAAATAAAAAGCGCTCCCTTGCTTGTCGTGGTGCTAATCACGAGTTCATGTTATCATTCCATTTCTCATCTTGCGGAGGCAATTTATGCGGTGTCACACGATTGCACCCCAATTTCAGCTCATTCAAATGTTAGTCTTACGACACGGACTCTCTTGCGACGAGGAGTGCTCATGATGGAATTTAAATCAAGCCACGTCCCGAGCCTAATTCTGAATATCGGGAGGATCGGCTCGAGATAATGACAGCCAGCGCTTTTCCGTCCGCGCTGTTAAGCAGAATTTGTTGCCCTCTGTTAAAATACCTGCTTCTCGAGGCCCAGTTGCCGGGGTTTGGCATTACATTGCATCCAATTGCATCACGTTGAACCTCTTTGAAGTTCCAGTGGCACTTCTTACCCCCTTATTCAGGCTCGGCTTCCACTCCTTTGACCCAAATAAAAAAGACAATCGCAAAGAAAAGAAGCTACACGAGTGCGCGATGCTGTTGCAATGAGTCTGTTGCGGTGTCGCACACAAGAAAGGGCCAATGTCACTCTCTATCAAGCACCTGTTTGTGCGTCTTGTATGGTGGTTAAAGCAGAGGTTGGTTTACAGTCATGTTCTTAAAGGGCTGATCTGAGACCTTTCCCTCCTCTTATCTGTCAGCTATTAACTCCACACGCACATCTGGATCCATGGGGATTCACTTTAGATGATTTCTGCTCGTCTCTCTGTTGTTGTCTTGCTCCATCTATTCGTTTCTTGTCTCACTCCATACATCATTTGATCTTTCCATCTTTCTCCAGTGCACCTCCCTCTCCGCGTGGCAACTTTTCCCCACAACCCCTCCTTTTCTGCAACTCCTTCCCTCCATTTTTCCCCTTCCTTATCCATCCTCTGTCGCTAACTTCCCCATCGCTTTTTCCCCCGCACACGTCCTTCTTGCTGTCTCACTCGGCGGAGCGAGACATTGTGTGCAGACGCTGCCAGTCTCCAAAGAGGGGAGCCGGCTAATGCATAGCAAACACTAACCAGCCAAGCCAGACATGCATAACACAAAAGGATGGTCTCTGTCTTTTTTGTGCTGCAGCCAATACACCCAGGCATTAACACCCTCCTTCCCATCCATACATTCCAATAAGCCCCCGGTAGTTTGTACAGCTCAGGCTGCTGACATGCGTATTCAGTCAGGACCCAAATTATCGGCTTTCTCGCCAGGCGCTTTAATCACCCACAGGGACCTGTAAGCCGGAGAGAAGGATGGCATGAAAGACTCTCTCTGAATATCTCTCACTCTCTCTCCCTGTTATCTTCTATTATTTGCCCTTGAAGTCATTTCATATCCAATCAGAGGAAACCGAGGAGGCATTTCACGTCGTCGAGCATGCGGGTCATTTGTAAAAGCTAATAGACACTATAAGTGAAAAGGAAGCGAGGCCGCTCTGTGGGTTTGCCAACATTCGGTAAGTCCCGGAGCTTACAGACGTGCCCCTCAAGTTGCAAATGAACAAGTCACTCAGCAGCTGTGTGAGAAAATATATTAAGTTGTTAGGCTAACATTGCTAATACCCTTATGGGGCTTCCATATTGACACTTAAGTCACGCAAAGTCAATCTTGAAGTTTCTTCAAACTAAGTTTACTTGGGAGTATTGGTGTCGTCTGTGCTGTGGACAGGTCCAGAATGGTACGACCCATGACAAATATTATAATTTCACACATGAAGCCATCAAAAGAATGGCTGTGGTGGTTAGGGCTGGGCAATTAATAAAATCTTATTTTTTTCGATTTTGACTTCCAAAGATTATGAAAAGTAGGGCTGTCAAAGTTAACGCAAAAATAACCCGTTAACACAAATACGTTTTAACACCACTAACTTCTTTAACGCATTAACGCAACTTGTGGTTTTTAGGTTGGGGGCTCAGTTTTAGATCATGAGTAAAGATACTGGTATGATATGAAACTAAAAAACATAAAGAATCCATTGGTACCAACCATGCTAGCATGCAACCAATCACTAAATATTGGCATGGCCGTTTTCAAAGGGGTCCCTTGACCTCTGACCTCCAGATATGTGAATGAAAATGGGTTCTATGGGTACCCACGAGTCTCCCCTTTACAGACATGCACCCTTTATGATAATCACATGCAGTTTAGGTCAAGTCATAGTCAAGTCAGCACACTGACACACTGACAGCTGTTGTTGCCTGTTGGGCTTGAGTTTGCCATGTTGTGATTTGGGCATAATTGTTTTATGCTAAATGCAGTGCCTGTGAGGGTTTCTGGACAATATTTGTCAGTGTTTTGTGTTGTTAATTGATTTCCAAAAATATTTGCCCACTCCCATGTTAATAAGAGTATATAATCCTTGACAAATCTTCCTTTAAGGTACATTTATAACAGATTAAAAAAATGTGATTAATTAATTTGAAATTAATCTTGATTAACTATGAACCAACATGCAATTGATCGCCATTAAATATTTTGATCGATTGACAGCCCTAATAAATATAAAAAAATATTTCTAAATGCATGATGTTTCCAAAGTCAATGAGTAATCGTGTCAAATAATTATGATCTCAATACTGAGCAAAATAATTGTGATTATGATATTTGCCATGACTGAGCAGTCCTTGTGGTGCTATGATCATACAAAATAGTGAACAATAAGCAATCATGACACGCCACAGAGGAATATCATAAAGAGCCTGGTGACCTATCAAAAAGGGGAAAACAATGGTTTAACTACAACATCAATAATTCACCATGAGGAAAGAAAAAAAAAAGAGGGGAAAAGTAAAAAGCTCCTTGCTATTACAGTTGATGGTCATATCCATCATCACTGAGTATGAGGAGTGCCATTTGTTTCTCCTGTGGCACACAAATGCTTGATCTACTTGAGCTGGCATCCATCACAGCAAGCTGCCAGTCTTAAATAGGCTTCTGCATTATGACAAGGGTAATGCTCACATCCGATGAGAGAGGTGTTCAACCTAAGACAGGGGCACCCTCAATGCAATGCGTGACATGTGTTCGCATATGGAGGGATAAAGCATGAGCCGGTGTAGGAATCAAACAAAGTCTATCGTTGGCGATATAGGCGGCGCAATATATGCCAGTGATACAGCAACTTGTTCCATTTCAGAGAGAGAGAGAGAGAGAGTGAGAGACCTAGAGGCTGTTAAATTGCCCATTTCATTATTGATAAGCATCATAGGCAGAAGTCAGTCTTCCCGTATGATTGACAGCTGAGTCTCAGCCACTGATTTTCCACATGAGAGAGAGAGGCGAGTCGAGCAATGAGGGATGTGATGGTCCAATTTCACTTCAAATGGAGCCCTAGGTGCAGGAAGGCAGGCAAAGTGAATACATATCAATGTAGCTTTCATAATGCTAGTAATTCAAAGTAATGCAAGATAAATAACAGATTCTGCTTTGCATAATGCCAGGCAGCTTTTTTTTTGTTTTTTGGAAGGGGGGGGGGGCATCTTGGAGGCAGTGGAACGAAAATCACACCCAATGATCAATCTTAATAGAACTATTCTATTAAGAAGCAATCAGATGTAAACCAAAGCATATTAATAAATGATAAAGATGAATAATTACGCATCCGTGATTTCACCGAGCACTTTTCCTCACACATCCCATTATGAAAAAGTGGCAGTCTGTAAGTGGTTTTCTTCAAAAGAGAAAGACCTGTTTTCCAAACGCATATGGCGTGAGAATGGATATGAACTCATTCAAACACAAGGCATATCAGCAGGTGAGCAGCAAACATGTGAGTATAAAATTAAATCACTTCAGATTGTGTAGAGTGTTTGGCTCTAGGATTCATTGTGGTCCTGAATCATGCCATCATCTAATAATGGTACTTTCACGGAGATATTTCTACAGGTTCTTTAAGGTCTTTGGGCTTGACCATCATGGTCGGGCCTGAGCCAAAGTTGTGGCTAACTTCGGGGGCTAACCCCTTCAGTAAACAGGACTGTGGCAAGCAAGACATGAGAACTTGGCTTGTGTCTTGTCAGCCCAGTCGCCAGGAAGAAATGTTGGCATTGGACGTTTCTGCAAATATATGTTTAATGTCGACGTTTTTGCATTCGGTTAGAGCAAGTGATTTAGTGTTAAGAGCAAAAAGAGACACACCTGGCGTGCGGGAGAGGAAGTGTATGGGTCCAACAAACACAAGGCTTTCATCCAGGAGACCGCTGTTCATGGCCCGTGTGTCACGTTACAATCAGCTGAGTAAAAATGTGACAGTGACGAGTGCAGCATTTTACCCAACTCTTTTCAACACTTGGCCACCGGATAAAAACACCAAACGTGCAGCGATCGGTGCAGAATAGATGCTCAGTGCCTCATCACGCTGCCACCATTTGTAGCATAGTGTAAAAAAGATTGCCAGTAAGGATGCACCGATCCAACTTTTTCAGTCGCGATACCGATTGTGATACCTGGGCTTTAAGTATCGGCCGATACCGAGTACCGATCCGATACCAGTGTTTAATTAATAAGCTGTATGCCTCACTGTGAGGACGTGACTGGGATCATTCTTTTATGCTTAAGGCAACATCAGGCTTGACTTAAACATCACTTTCCTATAAAAAAAAAGAAGATATATAAATATAAATTTAGTAAATAGTTATTTATTATCAAAATAATAAATTGTACAACAACTTGGCTGAAAGAATCTTCAAAATGAACAGGACTTACAATTCAAGAGTTAACCATTTTAATGCAGCAACAAATTGGTCAAAAACTTAAACAGGAATTCAAATTCCAGCATATAATGTATATAGTATATAAACAAAGAATTGAATTTAATAGATCGGCCCCATTGTCACCAATATTCGATCCAGCTATGTGAGTCAGTGCATCCCTACTTGCCATTCCCTTAGTTTGGCTTGTTAACAGCCCAGTATTGCTATATTTCAGTCATTGCGACAGCCCTAGCCTAAACAAATAGATGACAGTCTCTGATAAAAGTCCAAGACTAAGATTCTATAGCCACACTACTGATTATGTGAGACTATAATCAAGCACAGTGATAGTAACATTCTCACAACGACAATGTGAACATGCTGATGTTTTGCTGGTACAATACCTTGTTAACCATCTTGGCCATTAGCAGAAAACACAAGCGATGTCGATGGGAATCCCATTAGTTTTGCAGGTGTTTGGTCATAAACCAAAGTATTGACCAATTCAGTTTCTGACCTGATGATGGCGCTAGATGCCATCCTGAGGGGAGCATGAATGTACCAAATGTTATGGCCAGCCAATAGTTATCTAGACATTTTTCAACGATAACAAAAATGTCAACTTCATGGTGGCACTAGAGGAAGTCCGGGGATCATCAAAGTCAGTAGGGTTCATTGTCCGAGGACAATAAAAGTCTGAAACCATGCTCAGAGTCATGCCGCTAGTATAGTTAAAAACATTTATGGGGCTAGAATTACCTGTACTTGTCAGTCTGCTACTCTGAGTTTCTCTTTTTTAACTGAAAAGCTGTTCTCATTCACTAATAATTACCTAATTATTCCAATCACTTCTACTTCTTGCTGTTCTTTTGTTCGGTGTTAGCACAGTCATTAAAACTCAATACAGACGTTTGACATTAAAGCTGCAATGATATTGGCACTTTTTCCTGGAAAACAGTGCATTACCGTGGCAACTTCATCATGCACTAGTAGGGGTAACTAAAACTGCAGCCAATAAAGACAACAATCCTGCCTTTGCTTTCCATCAAACTGCCTTTCCCTCCATTATTAATAGCCCATTGATCCCTCACTGTCCTATTTCACATCACATTAAAGAGGTAATGTTACCTTTTACGGGACCTTTAAAAGCCTGGACGGGGAGGGGTTAGGCTATTTACGCCTCTCGAAGGCCTTTAATGTGAAAAATCTGTGCAGGAAGTGTTGAGCTTCGTGGACGGCAGCTTAACACTGGACAGAGAAAAATGGCAAAAAAAAAGAACAGACTAGAATTAACTAGTGGGTAAGAACATGTCTCTTAAAAAAAGAAACTTTAACTTGATTGGATGGAATTAGCGCTGAAGAAATGTGCATTAGACCAATGGTTCCTAACCTATTTTCCTTGAAGCGCCCTCTACTTTTATCTAAGAAAAGCTGCGCATAATATGATAATATGATATAAATGGTTAAATAAATGTAATTTATGGTGCTCTAAGATTGCTGTTAGACCGCCCTGTTAATAGAGGTGCGTGCCTCTCTTTGTGTGTGGCAAGCAGGAGAACAAACAGTTTTTGATCTTTATCTGACACTGTGCTAAAATACCAGGTTTAAACATAATGCGGCCTATTAAGAAGCAAAAAAGTATATATATTTTAAATAGTTTTATTTACAGACTTTTGTATAAATTATCCAGTGAGTGTGTTAATATGATTTTAGTTATACATGTGTAAATCTAACTTTGACGACCTTAAAGCAAACAAATTATTGCGCACCCCCTGTGATCTTTGGCACCCTCCTCAGGGGGTCAGGAACCACAGTATTAGACAACAGCTAAACATAGAGGAAGTGTTTAATTTGCACCTACAGCAAACTGGGAAATGTCTAAACATAACAAAATATATTCATGGAAAATAGTGCCTTTTTCTAATATAAGCCTTGGTTTTCTCTGCAGTTGGAATGAAAAAAAGGCCACGGCCACTACTTTACAGAATTTACAGTATACAGCGAGCCAGTCAGGGTGAACCCAAGCCTAGCAGCTGGCCCCGTCAGACTCTTTTTAAACTACTCCTCATCCACTTTTCTTTAGCATCCACTCCCACTCCCACTCCCAGAGCCAAGCAATGGCTTCGTTGGACTGCGTCCTCTCTGCCTCTCTTGTCCTGGCATGTTCACAGTGGTGGCCGTGCACCAGGCAGGCTTTATCTGCCACCATGTGGAGCACCCTGCCTCTGGCATAGAAGACCCGCCGGCATGCCTGGACTGCCAAGCCGTCCCTGCCATTCGGTGTAAACACCAGCGAGAGCTCTGTCAAGGCCGCCTTTCAGTGGATGTGGATAATTGCAGATGTGACGAGCATGGCAGGTTTTTTCTCCCGAGCCACGTCCACCTGACCCTGAACTCGACCCAAAGCTGCCTCCCGACAACGAGGAAAACATGCCGGGCTGGGGTGAGAACTATTCCGCTTCTGTGGTCCTGCTCTCTTTGTCAGTGAGGCAGGGCATTCCTGTGTAGCAGGGAAATCAACTGCTGAAGAGATCAGCATATCCTCGCTGCCTCCCAGGTGTGCTGTCTGGGCTGCTTTGATCTCTCTGACCATGTGAAGCATGTGATCGAGCAAGAAATATCTCACTTAGAAGTCAACCAAGTTATTCCAAGCAGAATTCTAGATCTGTTAAATAATACATGTTAAATACTTGTATCATACACTATCTAGGGGTGGGAAAAATAATCGATTCACCCATGTATCACAATTTGTTTTTTACGATTTTGAAATTATTTTTTTAATGCCAGAATCGAAATATTTGCTTCATTTGAGTCTATGCGGAGGAAAAAGGAAGTTACTGCTTTTATTGTTGTAGTCTGAATAATGTGACGTCATATCTGTTCCGTATCCGTCACCAAAACAAACCGTCGAAGCGACAGAGCAGAAAACAGCGGAAGGTCCGCGGACTTACGACCTGTAGCCTCACATTTCAAATCCAAAGTGGTAAACACTACACATACAGTAAAGTATGGAAACACATTGGGTTTCACACAGGAAAAGCAGAGCTTGACATCATGGCTAAAGCTGCATGCTAACTCTTGCTCATGCTAACTCCTGTCATGGACAGGAGACGTTATCGTATTGCTGTAACGTGGGGTCAAGACAGCCGTCACTCGTATCTCCGTGGTCAAATCGGCCGCCGCTACAACTGTAGAGCACCCATATACTGACATTTATATTAAAAGCATTCAAATGACCCCGATGGAGCTCGAGAGCTAAAGAGAACAGAACTGACGGATGAGCTAGCGTGGGACTTGGCGAAGTTAGCGGAAGCATACACATGGGACTATGTCCGGTTTTCAAAATAAGGTGTTAACAAAGGGAAGTGTATATACAAAATACATACTGTATATGGAAATAAGTTTGATTGGATTATATTCACCAGAAGTATAAAACATTACATGTCCCTTATAAATCAAAACAAAAATATCACTAATTTGTGAGGAAAATTTTTGGGTTGCGGGAAAAAAATAAATTATTCCTTAACATGACTGAAATATTTGACTTCAGGACATCTGTGACTACATACATGCTGAAAATCAAACATTTTCACTCCATCAATTTAGATATTTTCTAAAGTAAAAGTCCTTATAAGTGTATGATTCAACTTTTTCCCATGGTCTGGTGTTATAAAATTTGACAAAAATCACAATAAATCGTAATATCGAATCACAATACTTGTAGAATCGCAATACATATTGAATCGGCACCCAAGTATCGTGATAGTATCGAATCGGGAGATAGGTGAATCGTCCCAGCCCTAGTGATCAAGCAGGAAATATCTCACTTAAAAGCCAACCAAGTTATTTACGGTAAAATTCTAGATCCTTTAAATAATAAATGTCAAATAATCGTCTCATGCAGTCTCTGCTTATAAATTCAGCCCAGGCAAAGACTGTTTAGAAGCCAGCAAGTCTGCTTATTCAGGCAGATGGGTCCATAGGAATGATGGTAATTTGCTTACATAGTTATTATTAACATGGGGGTGAATAAAAATCAGAAAACTGACTACATAAATTTAGACAAAATTGTTGACTCAGAGCAAAATTAAAATGCACTGTAATGTGTCTATTTGGTAGGTTTACAGTCAAAAGTAGTTTGTATCAGCGAGAGAACATACTGCAGACTGCACAACAGGTTGAGATGACCCCACCAGATGTTTCTCGCTTGTTCTTGTTTTCCCCCGAGAGGAAACACTGAAACGTGGCACACTAAAACACAAACACGCGGGTAGGAAGAGAGAGACGAGATCAAAAAGAAGATCTACGCTGCAACCTGGAAAAATAAGCTTTATGAGTTTACCATGCGCTGTCATCGTACTTGTTGAAGTCACCTGGGTGCTTGAATTCAAACTGACTCACATCACAGAGAAAAAAAAAACACCTCGCTCTCAAACTGTATGTGTTAGATGCTCCAAATTAAAGGCAGGCAGATCACGCTTTGTGCTCAAGTGCAATTCATAAAAGTAAAAGAAAAATATTCATGTGTTTACAGATGCTTTGAGTATACTGTACATACATTTTGCGTACCTGTGTGTTAGGGCGTCGGGATGCAATGTTTTATAATCTCACTTTGTCAGATTCAAAAATATAGTGCCCTGCTGTTAGCTCAGGAGTGGCTGGAGAGACATTGTTTTAATGGAACTAAAGTACAGTGGTTCTCACTAATGCATGGAAATGGTTGTCAACAGGCTTTCAGCTGCTGCACCACAATTAGAGCTCTGTCACTAGTCGGCGGATGGCTAGCTTCCCATCGCCCTGAATTACAATGCTGTCAAGTGTCTCATATCACTTATGAGGTTGGCAGCACATATCTGCTCCCAAAATATCCGGGCTGGTAGTGACACCGAACAGTTAATGCACACTGCATATTCAAAAGTCTGTCAGAAGTGATCGGCAGCAAGCTGAGTGCACGTCCATGAATTTCCCCAACTTCGACACAGAGAGCAGAATAATGAAACTCGCCCACCCTTTCTATCTTTTTTTTTTTTCATCTTTTTTTTAAAATCCTCCATAAGGATTTCCACAAAAGACCGGCTAACAAGTGTTAGTTTTAATAAAGCCATAACCATAGCTCATTAACAGCGGTGTGAGATTGCTGGCTCCTTCGAAACATGCTTCCTAATGACCCCCGTGGGACAGATCATCTGAATATGCAACAGTGATCTTTTTTATGTAGAATAGCGCAGTCTCTAGGGCTTGCTGTGAATTGGTAACAACCACGCATGAACCTTCAAAAAAACCTTTCAACACATACAGGGCCACACACACACACACACACACACACACACACACATGCACACACACACAGCATCGCCATGGAACACTTATTGCAAAATTGCTAGACAACGGCATGGCTAACAAAGGAGGGTCTCCATGGAAACAAATCCACTCTGGAATGTCATTCCCTTAAGCAAGAGCTTGTACTTTTTCAGAAATTTCTGTTATTTATATATTTATCCATTTACTTACATGCCTATATAGTATATTTATCCATTTACTTACATGCCTATATATTTATCATTTGAAAGAAAATATATTGGTACAGTGGGTTACATCTGTGCTGCTTCTTGTGTGCGCTTGGGTCACGGCATTATGAACGAGGTGCAAATCAAGGTTTCTAAACATCAGACCTTTGTGTGTTTCACAATAGATCCCAATGACAGTGTATACTGGCAATGGCAGGGGTGGCAAGGTTAGATGTTTCTTTCTCACAAATATGCGGAGGTGGAGAGGCCACACTGGAAAAACACTAACAAAAGTCTCCTCCCCTCTCTATCCTTCAAAAAAGACAAACCCGTTGACTTGTTATAGGGTCCCGTTTGTGTGCAGTTCTTACTTGAAAAGAGTGCTTAATACAACTATGTGATGCAAGTTTTTTTATTTTTTATTTTTTTGGCTTGGCTCCTTTTGCAAAAACTTTTGAAAAATAAGCAAAATAGCACATATCTCCTGAGTACAGAGGTGCTGCTGCACCCGATTTGACTATTATCAGGCCATTAAATAGGCCTTATCATTCGCTATTTGCACCATAGATGTGGGTCATTAGGGACCTACTACGCCTACTACGTTGTCAAAGTGAAAGTGAAACTTGAAAGCAACATGTTCTAACATGTTGTAAAACTGAACAAAACATCACATTTCGAACAAAAATGCTTCTTTAGGTTTAGATAACAAACTTCAACTTCTTTAGGTTTAGACAGAAAAACTACAACTTCTTTAGGTTTAAGCAAAAAACAGTTAGGTTTAGGCAATACAACTACAAATTATTTAGGTTTAGGCAACACAATTACAACTTCTTTAGGTTTAGGCAAAACAAAAACAGTTAGGTTTAGGCAACACAACTACAACGTATTCGGGGTTAGGCAACAAAACTAAAACGTCTTTAGGTTTAGGCAAAAAAAACACTTAGTTAAGTTTGGGGAAAAACATTTTTGGTTAAAATAACTACGAACTACACATTGTTGGTTTCACATGGAATGTGAACTCCGGTCACCTTGGTGAAAGTCCTGTGTTTTGTGTCCCATCCATCGTCCCTGTCCTTCCCACTGTCTATACTACAGCACCTGACTTCAGCTTCTGCTCCTGTCATAATTACTACGGTTGCTAGAGGTCACTGTCATCTTCTTTTACATCTCTCGGTGATCTACCATGTGAATAGATGATAAAACCTACTAGTGGGTGTAGTAGGCCCCTATTGACCCACATCTATGGGGCTTATAGCGACTGATGACGCCTATTTAATAGCCTGACAACAGTCAAATCGTCTGGGTAGATAGAGGGAGTACAGACAGCCAAAGTGTGGGTGTACTGTATCAAGTGTTCAACTCAACGCCTATCTCACAATTCGCCACAATGTCACTTATTGATTGAGTTATCGATCACTCGTTCTTGTTATGCCAAGGACCAAGAAAAAGAAAGCGGAAACGCTCAAAAGCAAAAGGAATCCACACATTCTCAGAAGAGACTAAAATATGTTGTGAATGGATAAAAATAAACTATATACAGTAAATAGTTTGGTGTCCATTTGTTTCTCTATCTGTGCATGCATTATATTAACGCTGACGTTATAAATGTAAAGGACACAAAAACATGATGTTATCGCCCCCTTTAAATAAATCAGTTTCATTTTACTAGACTGCAGGTAGCACATGAAGTGTCTTCCATCTGGTGAAACCATTAGCAGAAAGTATGTCGACAATGAAAGGCATTCACATGCTCATGAAAGAATCCTTTTTCCTGCCACGCACCACCTTACAAGTCTGCCGAAGATCATTCTGAATAAATCTGGACGTGTGCACATAAAAGAAGAAGGAATGTTGCCAGAGAGCCTCACTGATAATTGAGTCTAACTAATTCCTTGAGTGCTTTAGGATAAGGAGAATTTAATTGCATAAACGCTGTCTTTTTCACATTAATGGTAAGCATCAGATTGTGATGTGATTATTCTGCTCTGCTGTAAAAATTAAGGCCTGTCAAGAGTTGTTTCTGTTTGTCTTTGACAATGTGTTTTGTGTGCTCTATGTATGTGTAAGCAAACAGATTTATTTCCGTTTTTGGCTGGTGCATGCGAGACAGCCATGACAAATGGTGCAAAAGACCCCTCTCTGCTATCCACTGGTCTGTCCATGCATCCATCTGTCTCTCCGCATGTGTTAGAACAAAGTTTTTGAGATGATTTGGTGAAATAGTAGGCTATTTGGCTGGGTGCTAGTCCATCACTCTGGAGAGATCGGCTTCACTAGGCATCATTAGCATGTCTTATTAGTTTCTCTCTGAAGATCTTGTTTGAAAGGTGGCCCATATTGATTAGGATTCATTTGTGTAATTGTATAACTGTGGTGTCTAAAACACCTTCTGTTTCTTTCTTTTTTCTTTTCTCATTGGATGACGTCGTTAGAATGTGAAATAGCCTTTTTGATGTCTGGAAATTGAAAACCATGAAGAAGAAAATCTGAGAACAGGCAAATTTGTTTTAACCCGACTAATTTCTTCATGGCTTTAACGCAACTTGCGATTTTAAGGTTGTAGCAGGCTGTTTAAAGCGAGAGTGAAGATACTGGTATCATATGAAACTAGAAAACAAATCCATTGGTACCAACCAATGGGTTTTATGGGTACACACGAGGCTCCCCTTTACATGCATGTCCACTTTATGATAATCACATGCAGTTTGGGGCAATAATCAATCAGTGTGCTGACATGACTATGACTTGTACAAAACCGCATGTGATTATCATAAAGTGGGCATGTCTGTAAAGGGGAGACTCATGGGTACCCATAGAACCCATTACCATTCACATATCTTGAGGTCAGAGGTCAAGGGATCCCTTTGAAAATGGTCATGCCAGTTTTTCCTCACCAAAATTTAGCGCAAGTTTGGAGCGTTATTTAGCCTCTTTCACAACAAGCTAGTATGACAATGAATCCCTAAGGTTTTCTTATGGTTTCATATGATGCCAGTATATTCACTCTAGCTTTAAAACTGAGCCCCACAACCTAAAAATCACAAGTTGCGTTAATACATTAAAGAAATTAGTGGAGTTAAAACGAATTTGCGTTAACGCATTATCTTTGACAGCCTTAATTAAAACTGTTAACAGCACGAACATGTCTGGTTGTTGCGTGTTCCGATGTCAGAATCGATATTCCAACAGCAGACTCAAGTTCTACAGAATTCCGACAGATTTCTGAACAACAGGTGTTTCGGTTTAACGAGTGACCATGTTAAATTGTGACTTTCAGCCCAATG
The DNA here is from genome assembly GCA_916700685.1 of Adelosebastes latens. Taxonomy (NCBI): domain Eukaryota; kingdom Metazoa; phylum Chordata; class Actinopteri; order Perciformes; family Sebastidae; genus Adelosebastes; species Adelosebastes latens. The sequence goes on along the minus strand of CAKAKR010061116.1, from coordinate 85,723 downwards.
TGTCTGTGGTTGCTCGTAGTAACTTCCATAAATGGTTGGTGTAGATATGATTATGTATTTAAAAATAATTGAAGGCTTTTATGAGGACACTTGCTCATGTATTCTACCCACTCGCAATAGCACACGGATCTGTAAAGTCAATTTGTTCATGTTGCATTTGCGTTATTTGGTGAATAATGCCCTTGCGTAGCTTGAAAAACTATTACACTCTGCCGTACTTCCATAGCCAAACTGTGTGCGCTCACTTATGAGCGTCATCATTGTTTGCAAAGGGTCTATTCCAGTGATTACTCATGCAGCATATGCTGGCATTACAGACTATTGAACTTTTGTTTCCGGAATGACTCATAATCATCTCAATCAATTTATAATTATTCCTGCTGCCCCTGTCAACTTTCTGTTTCCTTTTAGAAGAGATTAATTTAATTATCTATTATTAGCACTGTCTGATATTATTGTGATCCGCTCTTAATGAGATCAGCCTTATTCATGTAACAATCACACTGCATACCAGAAGCTGATCATTTGTATCAAGAAATGCAGAGAGGGATGATTAAGTGATGGAACAACACATTTAATGCTGGAATATCAATTTGAACAGGTAGGAAATGCATGACTGAAATATTCAGATTAGGTGTGTAATATTAAAAAATTCAGTTTTTTGTGCTGGCACACTTGACATTGTTGAAAGAGCATGAGAAGCGACGGTTTAGATGAAGAGTAAGGCTTGGTTGTCATTTATCAATATGCATATTCTAGCTAAACCCCTTTAATGTACTGTAACTGAAAAAAAAAAGCGCATCTGAGTCTCCGCAATGGTCATTAATTTGGTCTTTTCTGAGCAAATTTGCTAAGCTTTTAATGCCACTTCTATCAGGGCAAAGCTACACATTTGATATTAATGTATGAGTTGAATGAGGAAACAATTTAATCCAGAACCAAAGCGTTTAACACTCACTAATGTCAAAGCTAATCCAGAAATCCCAAAGTTTATCCCAAAACCCCACATGTAAGCAATATCCTGGTGTTGGTTTCCCCATTCCACAGTTGCACACCATGGAAACCCATGTACGATTAAAAGCGAGAGAGCCATTGCGTGATATGGATATTTAGCTGTAATTCATCTGAAATCACTCTGACTACTTTTAAGCATTCTAATATCTTAATACTATGTCTCTTAATTGTATTTATCTATCACTGCATGTAAATGATAATCTAGATTCTGCTTCATGCACATCTGTTTCTGCTTTGCAATGGATGTGTTTTAATTTTATGAGTCTTTGTTGGTGACACAATGAGAGCAAATGTGTAGCAAAACTGCGCGTATAATAGAATTACAGAAAGCCGGCCCGACGCATAAGCAAACTAATCGGCTTCTTAGGGCCCCCGTGGCTGCCACAGGGCCCCCAAGTGTGCTTGAAATGTCCCACAAGAGAGCTTATAAAAGAAACCGGGCAGCCCTGTGTGCTCATTGCGCAAGTTGCATAAGGTCCAAAAATTACACGAAGGCCTCGTCTCCCCATCGTCTCCCCAACTTCAGTGAGCAAATAACAGCAAGGTTAAGTTGATGTGGAATCCAGCAGCACCCTCTGTGGGGAAAGTCCATACACTATATGGGTGTGATGGTACTCCTCAGTCACACATCATTTTAAAACAAGACAATGATGATCTAGTCTGGATTGAAATTGACTATTGATTTAATATTGGATTTAAAATGTTGACGTGGATGCACATCTTTCGGTAAATAATAGCCGTCAAGTATTCAGCCAAGCCATAGTATAAATAGTATTTTATATTTGAAAAAATGTATAAAAGAAAATCTGGGGGAGCCAGTTTGAATGGGCAAACACAATGCTTTCGTCCAGGAGACCGCTGTTCGTGTTCCGTGTGTTAGGTTTCACTTTCACGTTATGATCAGCTGTTCGTTCCTGTCCCCTGTTCATAACATTCAGTTTCATTTTCACTTTACAGACGTAGTAGTTTTAAGCCCAGCCATGTTGTTTTTTCCCTAAACCTAACTAAATGGTTTTGTTGCCAAAAAAGTGATGCCAAGGGGTGTGACAAAGCGGCAGTATGTGACAAGTTGGGATGACAACGTGTTCGTTAGGGGGTAATAGGCAAATACTGTCTTTACTGTAGTCTATTTAAAGATAGTGTTGCTGCTAATAGGTCTCACTTTAGCCTTTACATGCTCAGCTGTAAAGGCAATACACCTGCCATGACAATAGTTGCATCACACCCCCAAGTCGCGGCTACTCGCAGTTAGACTTTACCGTTAGGCAAGGTAGGCAACTGCCTGAGGCCCCCAACTAAAAGGGCCCCCAAACAGCTATAGATTTATTATGATGTTTAGATATGAAAAATATTGAATCATGTTACTCATTGTACCCCGAAATAACTTACAAAAGGCCCCAGAAGCACCTAGAAAATATGCAAGTCAACTGTACACTACTTACTGTGTACTTCTACTTCAGAGGAAAACATTATAGTACTACATTTACTTGACAGAGAAATGTCACTGGTTACGTTGCAGATTCAGATTTGACTCACAAAATATAACAATTAAAATATGAAGCAATATAAATCATTAAAACTATCCAGCATCATATCAGAAACGAAAGCTCCATCTTGAACAGACATTAAGTACATGGTGCTGATAATACCTCTCTTTCACTCTTCACTTGAAGTAAACATTTCAATGCAGTATACTTCTACTGTGTGGTATTAATAGTTTTACTATTAATAGCTAATAGTTTTACCGACATTCCCAGTTAGAGAGGGTGAAAAGTAAAGCAAGACAACGTTTGCCCTTGGGGCCCCGGAAATCACTAAATCCGCCCCTGAAAAACACATCCAGGTCGCTGTTACTCGCAGTCAGTAACATCGGTGAAATACACTTAACAGAGGTAATTTCCAAATAGTCGTATGCTTTGATATGAACACTGCCGTTATAAAGTGGAGCATGGATTTAATTAGCGGAGGTATTTTACTGGTGGTGATCAGTGTTATAAGTTAGTATCATGTCTGACACCGGGGAAATACAGTCTTACTCACGGGGAAAAAACAATATGTCACGGTCACACAGGTGAAATACACTCTGGTTCAATTCTGCTTCCAGTTGGCTATCTGCTCGTGACTCCAGGTTATCGACTGTGGCACAAGCAGCAAAAGTTAACAGTGTTTGGTTTGTTCGTTCTGGGCTACTGTAGAAACATGGCAGACTCCGTGGAGAGGGGACCCACTCCCTATGTAGATATAAACGCCTCATTCTAAGGTAACAAAAACACAACAATTCTTATTATCACGTGACTATACATTAAAGAAAACATACTTATTAATATTATATTCCATTTCTGTCAATAGATCCCCCTAAATGTTACACACTGGTCGTTTAAACAAATATCCACGATACACAAGTAGGTTCAGTGCCACGTGAAGTGACAACACATTACAATGAGGGGTGACCCCAAACCAAATCCTGCTTAGGGGCCCCCAAAAGTCTAGGATTGATCCTGGAATTACATTCCAAGAGTAATGAAACTCCGGCACAGTATTATGTACTGGAAGTGAAGGTCTTTGTGACATGGTGAAAGGGTTACAGACCATTGCAGAAAGAGAACATTGAAACAATAATAGCTTAACCCTCTGACAGCCCAGTTTGCTTACTGCTAAACAGAGCAGGGAGAGAAAAGAACTCTAGAAACAGAGTCAGAGGCAAAGCATCCCTGCCACAGCCTGAGCAAACGGAAAGTCAATATCCTAATGTGAAAGGCAGATTGTTCCTTGCTCTTCGCCTCTTCCTCTGCTAAACTTGAAGAGGAACCTGTTTGGAGTGGAATTGAAATAACAAATGTCATTAAATGAGGGTGGGCAACTGCAACTGTTCAGAAAATAGTAGGCCTGCTGCCTGCGGAAGATAAGCAAATGGGAGACTGCGTTTTGATGTCGACTGATGGTCCAGACTGAGCAGGCAGCATGGTCACTGGGGAAACTGTCTTCACTCACACTGCGCCCAATTGTTTCCCAGTCCCCCCATTAAATGCCAGAAATGGTTGACATGAATCCACCATTCATGAGGTGATAATGGATACCCATTATTCAGTGGATAAGGGTTTTCATTTAAAAACACACAATAAGTTCAGCTTTAGGCCACACCCTCATCATTCACATGCAAACTATCCCAAGTTGGACACCAATTTGGTGAGATAAAGCGGTGAAGTAGAAAACTTTTCAATTCATTTTAGATTACATATAGGTTTTACAAGACTCATGGAGTAAATCAGTCAAAATCGTATGTTTCAGAAGAATGACTGTCATCAAAAATGGTGATGTTATTGGAAAAAAAACATCAACGTTTTTTCTAGGGCTGTCAAAGTTAACGCGATAAAAAAACAGCACTTTAATGCATTAACGCAACTTGAGAATTTGGCCCGGCCGCGAGTTGATGTTTCGGAGGCTGTAGCGTACTCAATTTTAAAGCTATAGTGAAGATATTAGCATCATGAAACTAGAAAAAACCCAAGAATCCATTGGTACCAACCATGCCATTCTAGTTTATCGCAAAGGAGGCTAACACACATACACACTTGCACATGGCTTCGGCCCTGGACAGCTTTTTCATGCATCCGTTTTTTACATCCATATGTACCGTATACTGTGTATACTGCACTATTTGCACTATTTTAAGTATTTTACTAGTATAAGTACTATATTAGTATCATTTTTTTTTTTAACTTGCAAGATGTTTCAAATTTCCTGTTTTGTGTTGTTAATTGTACTACTCTACGAGCCTCTACAATTGCCCCTCGGGGACAAATAAAATGATTTGAATTGAATTGAATTGAATTGAATAAATAATGCTCCAAACGTGCACTAAATTTTGGCACGGAAAAACTGGCATGGCCATTTTCAAAGGGGTCCCTTGACCTCTGACCTTAACATATGTGAATAAAAATGGGTTCTGTGGGTACCCACGAGTCTCCCCTTTACAGACATGCCCACTTTATGATAATCTAAATTTAATAATTTAAATTAATTGTGATTAAATACTTTAATCGATTGACAGCCCCACTTTTAACATTTTTGATTACAGCCTGCAAAGTACAGTGTTAATACATAGAATGGGTACCAAAGCATATTTCCCAGAAGAAGAACAGGAAATAAGGGAATGATAAACCTGCACTTAGGAGGGACCTAGACGTACAACATTGTATGTGCTTTGTTAAATTAAATTACATGTTACATATGAAATAATTACTTGGCACATACAAAAGACCAGCAGGCTAAATGTATATAGTCTATATAGTCCCCAAAAGGGGAAAAACTATATTAGCAAACCAGAATGCTATTAATTATTATATGGTAGATGTCAGGGCAAGCACAGGCTTAACCAAATATGTTGTTCCCATGCAACCATGATGTATACCTTATTAACAATTAATACTACATATTTGAAAACTTTATAACGTAACTTTCCAAGTAAAATTTTTCTAAGTGTATTTTAATTTCAAAATAAATTATACCACCACCAGCTACTTACTGTGTTGCCTCCGTTGTCCTGTTTGTTTTACACAGTAACAATATTCTTGTACCCAGTAAATATTAAGACATACCCAGTAATTGAAAAAACTTGCTGTATTTTATCCTTTACTAAATAATTACTATGTAATTTGTGGGTTGTAAACTAAAGTGTTACCCACTCAAATTAAACAAGCTCCACCTCAACCAGCTGCTTTACACATTTGTGCATCAGCATTAATAATGTAATCTAATAATATAATATATAATAATAGAAGAGTCACAGGGGCTGTTCTTCTTAGCATAATGAATACTTTTACTTTTGATACAAATTGTAATGCTGGACTTTTATTGTAATGGAGTATTTCTACATTCCTGTATTAGTACTTTGACTAAAGTAGAGGATCTGAGTAATTTTCCACCACTGCACTGCTTTGCACAGTGGATGAGTTTTAAATATTTAAGGGAGGATTGGTCAAAGGGAATGCCTGATGATTCGATGAAGTGCTGCAGGTGACAGGTGCTTACTGCAGTTTGTGTGAACCAGCCAACCTTTAACACATCATCAAGGCAAGCAACCACTATTACTGTACTGTCATTTTTACAGCAAACCCTTTTGCGCCATGCTGACATCACGAGCCCTGATCACGATTACTCAAGTCATAGCTTGACACATGTATTTAAACTGTATAGAAAATGTTAACAGCCTACTTACTGTTTCAATAGATGTCCAGTGAGGATCTGATAAAAAGAAGTGTACTGCAACCTTAGTGCAATGTTTTTCTGTTGGCCTACTCTGGAAGTCTTCATTCTGTTTTGAGAGCAAGTACCCAATAATATTTTTTTCCCTGTATTTCATTTTTTATTATGCATGTACTTATTTACTTATTTAAATGTAATTTAATTTAATTTAGTTTGATTATTTATTTTTATTTTTATTTTATTTTATTATGTATTTACTTGTTTATTTATTTAAATTTAATTTAATTTAATTTAGTTTGATTATTTATTTTTATTTTTATTTGTATTTATTTTTTTGGGGGGGGTGTTTGTTTCCCATTTAATTGTTTTGTTCAAGGACATAACATTTATGTCCTTCTGTGATTATACTTTTTATTTTTGTTTGTTTTATTTGTATGTGGCCATGGGTGTGGCAAAGTGTTGTTAGCTACAGAATTGCCATTTTTTTCACAAATCAGAAAGGATAATGTCCGTATTGGCTGATTATGCAGTACACAATTTTGAATGCCAATGATCACTGCCAATGCAGGAAGTAGTGCGACACACACATATGTGGAGATCGGGGAGGTGGGTGGGAGTGAAACATGTCCAGCTTGGATAGTGGAGACCTGGGATCACATACTGCCTCATACCAGGGCACCATGAGTATTGGCTTTTTTGCACATACACATGCACACACCCACCCACCCACACACACACACATATATATATATATATATATACACTGTATATAACCATGATAGCATTTGATGCCTAACCCCGACCAAGTGTAGCTTCCTAACCTTAATCATACTTTAACCATAGTATAATAACAGCGATGAATTTTCAAAAGCATTATCCATGACTTAAATCTGGGGTTGTGCAGGCTCTTGTATTTATGTGTGTGTATGTATACGTAGGTGTAAGTGTGTCTGATTATACTGTATATACCTGAATGCCTCTGTGTATATCTATTGTATCCTTTGAATTGCTGTATTTTTACTATTGGAAAATAAAAAAACAGTACCGCACAATACAAATAATACTACAGGAGATGAGGCATAATGGCACTGACATTCCGTACATAACATAACAATATAGTACATTCCTGACAGTGTTGCCTTCCTAACTGTAGTGCAACCAAATACCTCTATAGAACTAAACAACGTCCTCTTTGTGGAAAAACAATGTGGGCAATGTGACAATAAAACCATCTGTATATGTGACATGAGAGATGCGTCACTTGTTATACCCACCTGATGCAATTATATCTCTTCAATTTTCTCACATTTTCTGATTATTTTGGTGGCGTGACAGCAACCTGGGAGCAAATGTATTTCAGTATGGAAGTCAACTAAACAAATCAGAAAATGATAATAGATGTTCTGACTTTTTTCCAACCTTTTTGATAATGAGACAAGTTTAATTACTTTGTGTGTACTTTTTGCATCCCTCTACTTCAAAGACAATAACTCAGAACCGTATTCTACTATTTTATTATTTGCAGAGTAACTGCATTTCAGTCTTTACAGAGAGTTTCATCAGCTGAAAGTTTTTTTTTTTTAGTTTTGACAACAGCTAACCATCACCAAAGGCTGTACATGAGAAACAACTTGATTCTATTTATAATAGGAGCATTTTTGTTTTGTCCTAATTAATGGATAATTGTTTAGTCTATAAAATGTTCAAAAATTGTTAAAAATGTCCATCAAAAGTATCAGAGCCGATACACAAAGACACACACGTGTATATACAGTAAATATACACACACTGATGTGGTTAGGCCTAATGGTTAATCAAACATTCTCAACTTGACACTCTCAAATATAGGTTAACATGTAGGAAAAAATGTGTTCAAACCAAAAGTGTGAGGTCAGACAGAAAGTGATTTCTGAGGGAAATGACAGCCATTTGGCAATATTTCACAGCAGAAAATCCGACAAGCTGTTAAAAAAATAATAATAAATAAAATAATATATTTGATTATATATAAATATATATAATTTTTTTTTATCATGCTGGTATCGGATGGGTACTCGGTATCGGTCGATACCACGAGTTCAGGTATCGGAATCGGTATCAGGAAGGAAAAAATTGTATCAAAACGTCTCCAACTGCCACAACCCCTTTTTGCCAATTTGAACACAAACACACACCTTTACACCCACCACACACTCCTTACCAGATTTCAGCCTCCTTGGGGCAAAAACTCTGGCCAAAGGGTGGGGAAATTTTTGTGGACCGACAAACCGCCCGACAGAGTGAGCTATAGAGCTGCCGGTCGCAGCTAAAAGTGTGTGCGCCTGGTTTTGACATTAGCTGCAAACAAGTAGCACATGCACTTCAGCAAATTCCAACTGCAATTGGGGCTCTTACAGCCTCGGTCGCCGCCACATCCTTCAGAGGGTGCTCTGACGCCGTGCGATCGGCTGCTGGCACGATAGCGAGACAACGATACATGGCACTACACAAAACAGACTTACACCGTGCACAGCTTGTCTTTATTAATAATTACCACGTTGCATGTGAGAGAGGAAAGGATCGAATCAAGATACATGTTTCTCCTGGCGTGCTGTCAAAGTGAACAGAAGGTAAGGAAGGATGAGGAGAAGAACTTGGGATACGGCAAAACGATATGCTTCTCATTCATGACAGTTAATGCTGCATATGTGGTCTAAATTATCATTTAGCTATTATGCCAGTATGTGCACACACACACACACACACACTCAAATACACACTCAGCATTTGACAGCCAAGAAATGACATGTTAATTGCAGCCGCTGGTTAAAAGGCCTAACAGCCATTCAGAGTAAAAGGGAGAACTCAACAATGGATGATAGGAATTTGTCTTACTGCCAGAGCTGTCGAGCTAGACAAGGAGGCTCAGCAGCTGCACAATGCTTCAATGGATATTTACATTGGTGGAGCTAATGTTTTTAGGTTAGCTTGCCAGATGAAAAAAATATGTGTCAAGCCTCATAGAGCTCTGAAAGTGACAGTTTCATAATAACATGTGTTCTTTATTTTTGTAAAAATACGCAAGCTTTCTAAGTCCCGATCAAAGTTTTATGATCATAGAGGTCATAAACTGTTAGGTTTTTGTATGTCCACATAGGAATGTAATTATAAATATCAAATCTAATTTTTTCCATGCTATAAATGTCAGCTTACAAGTTTTTTATTTTGAAAAAAAATGAATTTACATTTTAAAAAGTGCCTTCATTTGCGAAACAAAAGATAGACGTAATTGAAAGTCAACTTATTCCAAGTCTAACAATACCAATTATGTGAAAATGAATAAAGTGGTTGGAGTCCAGATTGTATTTGTGATAAAAGAAAAATCTCACTTCACATTTTGATAGAAATTATGATAATTGCAGTCCATATCCATAATCTTCTGTGTGCATTTCTCTGGGCCCCTGACTATGTTCCCTGTGGCTCTTCATTTGAATTAATCAGGATAACACACACACAGAGAAAAAGGTTTAGATGATATTCTTTCCCTGTAAAACATTTGGTTTTTAGTAATGTGGTGCTAACACCGGCACACAAATTAGCACTGTCTTCATGGCCCATTAGTGAACTGTCAGTATGTCATGGCGGGTGTACTGCCGAGGAGCTGATGTCATTGGCCATTGGTGAAAGTGCACCATAACTCCAACTATAGACAGTAGCAACGTTTTCACCAAGAAGTTCCTGCTAATTTTAGTCTCGGGACTACTTTTCAAGGAACTAAAAGGTTCCTTCAGCCCATTTTTGTGTGCATTTTCTTCGCAGTCTAAAGACCTGCCAAGATAAGAGAAATTAGTCTGCTGACATATGAAAAAGCAAAATGACATGTAGGGGTATAAGAAAATATCGATACACATGAGTACTGTGATAATAAGTTTTGCAATACTGTATTAATTCTCCAAAACGCTGTATCGATTATAAATTAACATCTTAAAAATCAGACGGCCCCGCCGGCGGACTGGGACGCTATTCTGTCTTTTAGAGGTTGTAGCGGACTCAGTTTTAAAGCTAGAGTGAAGCTACTGGCATCATACGAAAATATAAAATATAAGGAATTCCCTTGGTATCAACCATGTCATACTTGCATGTCGCAAAGGAGGCTAAATAACGCTCCAAATTTGCGCAAAATGTTGGCGCGGGAAAACTGGCATGGCCATTTCCAAAGTGGTCCCTTGACCTCTGACCTCAAGATATGTGAAGAAAAATGGGTACAATATGGATACCCACGAGTCTCCCCTTTACAGACATGCCCACTTTATGATAATTCCATGCAGTTTGGGGCAAAAACATGCAGTTTTTTGCATGCAGTATAAATGTGTAATTCTTGCCTATACTAAAATGTTTTTTTTAAAATAGGGATCCTAAACAGTCTTAGAATTACATAAATTGGGTATGGCTGGAAAGCTAAGACTCTTGTGCGATGAGTCCAATTGTATTCATGTGTAATGATGTTAGTCCCCATAGTAGCATTTCACAGTGATTTCTTTTTTTTTTTTACTCAGATTGTATACATATGGTGGTGAGTCTTTATACTATGACAGCAATGTTTGTTGATTTAATGTTTACCATGCATGTTCAACATCTTAGTTTAGCAACTGATTATGCAAACATTTGCTAAATACACATAGCACTAAACACAAAGTACAGTTTAAGCTGATGGGAATGCCTTTAGTTTTAGTATGAGGTCATAAACCAAAGTAATACACCGTCTAAATTTTGACCCGATGACGGAGCTAAATGAAAAGTTAAGAGATCAAAGTTATTAGAATTCATCCTGATGGGAACATAAATGTGTGTACCAAATTTCACAACTACCCATCCAATAGTTGATGGCATATTCCAGTCTGGACCAAAGTAGTGGACTATTAAGTGTTCAATACTCATTAAATAAATAATTATGAAATAAATAATGGCCTGAATAAACTGTGGAAAATATAAAATTGAAACAATTTATATATATATTTGTTTTAATAATTGAAGAAAAGCATTGGCTCTCAACAGATTATACAATTTTATTTCATCCTTATTAAGAGTTTCATAGTTTTTCAGGACTTCATTGTTATTTAATAAGAGCCATTTATATTTAAAAATGCCCCTTTTCAAAAGTCTGCTTTGAAATAAAAATGAAATTAATGAAATAAAAATAGTATCCAGTAAAACTATGTTACTATGAAAAAGAATGACAAAATAACATCTCAAAATAATGAGATTTCTAATAAGTTTTTTTAATTGATTCACAAATGTTTGGTTAAGTATTGTATTTTACACAATTAATTCATGATTATCTATTTCATTCGTCATGTTTAATGTATTTAATATAGTAATACAGTGGACCGACATTGCCATCCCTAGAGCCACGGCACCAGCATGGATAAAAATATATGTAAAATACAAAATGTCACAAAAAATCATTGACACTTAGAACTACAAATAGTACATACAGCAGCTGTACTAAATTATATATTACACAATGATGCATTCCCATATTATACAGAAAATACTATAATAACAATAAATTTAAATATATGACCCTTTCGTTTAGCACCTTCCTTCTTATCTTTATTCGTACCATATATTATGTATAGATCACTGATAGTAGATAGATACAGTGTGGTATGTGGCAAACCACACACCTTCAATCCATGTAGGATTAACCGCACCATAAAGATACTGTCCGACCCATCCTGATTAACAACCGTCTTTACATTTATAGATCTTATGTAATTATATTTAGTATGTTACTCTGTTTAATCTTATTAGTCTTTTCCTCACTTACTGCCACAAGCTTGACCCTCTCACCAGCAATTTATTACTAACTCAGGTCTCACAATGATGACATCATCCAACAGCAGGTTGCAATCTGTTCTGAAGCAGGTCAGCCTTGTAACCAGGGGCGACAGGAGCGTTGACTAAGGCTGGCCATTTTAGATTAATTGCAGAGTGGAGCACTGTCTGGTGGCGGTGGCTGTCTCCGGGCACTATGATGGGGTCTTCCCGATTTAACCAGTCAATTTATGCAGCGGGTGAACGGGAGCTTATGTTCGTGCTCATATTTGTCTCCTATATTAGAGCTGGAGGGGCACGAGGTGAGCGAAGAGGACGGTGTTATTAGAAATTGATGCCCGGGGGTCTGACGGTCTCCCTGGGCGGACAAAGCTAAGGGCAGAGGGCATCAGAGCTGTGAGGGAAAAATGAGTGGTTGATTTGATGAAGATCAAGTGAATGAGCAAATGAGATGGGGTAAAAAGGAGCAGAGGACTCAATACTGCATGATCAAGAATAGTGAACAAATGGAATAGAACATTAATACCATGTATTAATATTAATACATAGGGCTGTCAATTGATTGAAATATTTAATTGTGATTAATCGCATGATTGTCCATAGTTAATCGCAATTAATCGAAAATTAATCGTATTAAAAATGAACCGTAAAGGGAGTTATGTCAAGTATTTAATACTCTTATCAACATGGGAGTGGGAAAATATGCTTGCTTTATGAAAATGAATGTATTAGGGCTGTCAAAGTCAACGTAATGTTAACGCGTTAACCCAAATTCATTTTAACGCCACTTATTTCTTTATTTTCTTTTGCATTAACGCAACTTGCAAGTTTTAGGTTGTAGCGGCTCAGTTTTAAAGCCAGTGTGAAGATACTGCTATCATATGAAACTAAACAACATGACATGTAGGGGTGTAAGAAAATATCAATACACATGAGCTTTGTGATATTATGTTTTGCGATACTGTATCGATTCTCCAAAACGCTGTGTCAATTTTTAGTTAACCTCTTAAAAATCCAACGGTACGTCGGCGGACCCGCACGCTATTCTGTCTTCTGGAGGCTGTAGCGGGCAGTTTTAAAGCTAGTTTCTTTGAGGGTTTCTGGACAATATTTGTCATTGTTTTGTGTTGTTAATTGATTTCTAATAATAAATATATACATACATATGCATAAAGTACATTTGCCCATGTTGATAAGAGTATTAAATACTTGAGAGATCTCCCTTTAAGGTACATTTTGAACAGATACAAAATGTGTGATTCATTTGCAATTAATCGCGATTATTTTAATCATTGACAGCCATAGTATCTATATATTCCTGGAAATCAATTAACAACACAAAACAATGACAAATATAGTCCAGAAACCCTCACAGGTACTGCATTTAGCATAAAAAATACGCTCAAATCACAACATGGCAAACTCAAGCCCAACAGGCAACAACAGCTGTCAGTGTGTCAGTGTGCTGACTTGACTATGACTTGTCCCAAATCGCATGTGATTATCATAAAGTGGGCATGTCTGTAAAGGGGAGACTCGTGGGTACCCATAGAACCCATTTTCATTCACATATCTGGAGGTCAGAGGTCAAGGGACCCCTTTGAAAATGGCCATGCCAGTTTTTCCTCGCCAAAATGGAATGACAATGGTTGGTACCAATGGATTCTTTAGGTTTTATAGTTTCATATGATACCAGTATCTTCACTCTAGCTTTAAAACTGAGTCTGCTACAACCCTAAAAAATGTTGTATTTGTTTTTTATTCAAGTTGTGTTAATGCTTTAAAGAAATTAGTGGAAATTCGTTATTATCGCATTAACGTTGACAGCCCTACTAATACAATATATATATTGAAGGTAAGGTAACTGTTTAAGTTCATTAATAGGTAACGGTATTGATAAATATTTCAGCATCTTTATATTATATTACGTCATATCAACACACACAAACATGCTCTCAGAGAGGGAGAGAAGGGAGTCGAACAGATGTGACACAAAGCATTTTGAATTGTTGATATATTGCACTTGGAAGAATTCATTAAAAGTTGGTACAAATGCCTCCCCTAAAGCTGACAGCTCAGTGGAGCAACACAGCGAGTGGCGTGCAATATTCAAACAGCTCTCTTTACTTTGTTACAGATTTGTTTAAAGTAACAGAAAACAAATTGGGCTCTGTGTGTGTGTGTGTGATTGCATGATGCATGAATAAGAGGGAGGGAGAAAGAGAGAGGAGTGAAGGGGGATTAAAGAGAAAGGCCAGCCTATTCCTCCATAGGCAAAGAATCTGACACATTAATACACCCATTCTTAGGCGGGAATTGGACAAATCATGATATGTAGCATACTAATTACTAGATGTAAATTGCACCACAGGGTCTGATTTAGACATTCACTTCTACTGTGCAGTGGTGCTTAACTCACTGTTATATTCCATGGTGATAATTTCAACCCAAGAGTTTGCAGCTTTGTACTTGGAGAGATGAAGACAGAGGCTACATTCCAAATTGCATACTTTTTCTTTTTTTCTTTTAGTCTACACTGCACAAACATGTACAAAGTACCTACTGTTGCATGCAGTATGCATGCAATTGGGACATACTAATTTGTCATTACATTGCGCCTTGAACCTTGACCCTTTTGCTCATATATCCTCTAGGTCTATAAGAAAATATTGATACACGAGTATCGCGATATTATGTTGTGCGATACTGTATCGATTCTCCAAAAAACTGTATTGATTTTTTATTAACCTCTTGAAATTGCCAATACACAGCCCTAATATCCGCTGCGCAGAGAATTGTGGGTCAGAATAGCCAGAAAAGCATGCTGGCTTGCATACTACAAAATGCGGCCGCATGTAGTTGGACATACTCGTATTTTTGACATACTGCATTTGACAAACTATGTATTGGGATATACTAACACTTTTTCTGGCATACGAAATAGTATGGTAGTATGGGTATTGGAATGCCCACAGAAAGTGTGTCCGCCTTCACCCTTAAGGCCCAGACACACCAAACCGCCATCACAGAACTAGCGGCGATGAATGCCATCTGTTGCGTCACCTCACGCCGCCTTTGTCTTGGCACACAAGTTGCATTTGAACACACCGCAAAGACTACAGCAGACGACCAGTTAGCACGTACGTTCTGCGCCTGCGTGAGAGGAAATAACTCTCCACACCAGCAGGTGGCGGTAGACTGTATTCGTCATTCAACAAGGGAAACCGGAAGACCGAGGACAGCGGTTATACAAGCCGTTGCTATGTTACGTACATGAAATAAAGCGGTGTTTCTCGACCATTTTCACACCACTCTCACTCACCACTTAACTTCAGTCCAGATGGCCATGTCGTTGTGAAAATATCAGATGAGATGAAGATGAAAAATGAGAAGAGCCTTCTGTGTGTCGTCTTGACTTTACTCGTTGGCTTTCTTTCCTCACTTCCGTTTTTCTTCTTGTGCGCTGATTTGCTTAAGCGGTCAACAGCCAATCAGAGGGATTTCTCTCACTGACGATTCAACATGCAAAATTGGCCGAAAAACGTCCGACAAGGGCAGACTAGAGCCGACTGTGCAGGACACATCGCAAAAATAGGCTGACAAATGCTCACCGACGGCCCCAAACTGTCCGACGGCCGACCGTCGCCTTGGTGTGTCAGGCCTTAAAACAAATGGATTACAACCCTGATTATAGTCTGTATTAGTCATGCAACTTACATTCTGTAACATATCTAGCAATTTCATTAATAGAAACATGCACTTTATCTACATGCAATGTATGAAGGCTGATTCAAAAAAAGACTATAGCTTTGTTACAGTAACACTTCAATACGGACACATAAAGCTGTGGATTTGCACATGGACAGCAGACACTCAGGTGCTTCTATACTAAGGATGGATTCTGTAGTCGGTTAGTCATTTGTTATGCTTTTTTCATGGTGAATGACTTATTTCCACAAAAGTTATGAGCACATCTCTGGTAAACACAAGATTTAAAGTGGCACTTTTGTGTGATATTTTGTGGAGAAACTCCGTTTCAGAGATCTGTTGATTAAATCAACTAATCGATTAGTCTGCAAAATTTTATAAGTGTTAGTTTACTAAGACTTTATTTGGTTGAGGACAGCCCTGTTCTCTGCATACTGTAGTAGGGGTTTTGCGTACGCAGACGTGTTCCACACCTGCATACTAGAAAATAAGGTGGTGACCTTGCGACAGCAAGAAGAACAGCTTCTTTGTTTGTTGTACTTAGCTGAACAACAAGAAAAAGTAAAAAAAAAAAAGAAAATGGCATGTGCGACACTTTTTTCTTTCTTTTCTTTTCTTTCTATTCTCAACAAGAATAGGATCAAGGATGGGGCATACAGTAAGAATGTTAACAGTCTTAGCAGGTATTTGGTCAATGTATTAGACAAACGGAACTTTTGGCCTGATGATGGCACTTAATGAGAATATCAGGAGATCACCTAAAGTCTTTTATATCATCCTGAGAGGGGAAAGGTTTGTGGCTATCTATCCAATAAACATTTCACTGTGAACCACAAATGTCAACCTCATGGTGGCGCTACAGGAGAAGTCAGTGGAAGGCCATTGTCTGGAAACTGCATATGTCTTTACGAAATGTAGTGCCAATTTTCCAGTATATGTTGAGATATTTCACTGGGTAAGTGAAAACTCTGACCTGCTGGTGCTGCTAGATGAAAAGTCAGGGGATCACCAAAGTCAATAGGTTTCAACCTCTGGGCATCACAGGTATGAGCACCAAGTTGCATGGCAATCAATCTGCATTTCAGTAAAAAAAAACAAAAATAACATCCAGATGATTCACCCTCTGGGTGAGTCTGCACCAAAGCCATCGACCAACAATTGCAAGACCGACATTGCCATGGCGCTAGAATGACTAGACAACCTCAAAAAGGAAATGCATTAGCCAGAGTTACAGTAATACAATGATAAGTCTTCATAGTTAGATATCAACATGTATCCTGCCAGCTCTGGCTTGCATTTCAGCTCAAAAGAGACACAACTATGAAGTTGCACGGAGGGTGCCAAAAATGACTAATTGTGCCAAAAAATATAACAGAAATAGTGCATTAATTATGTCTGCATGGCCTTGATCATTTAATAATGTTTTGCAGAGCCAAACTGCATAGCCAACATCTCTCCTGTGTACTTCGGATTGCATGTGATCTTCCCATCTTGGCTACAGGTACTTCATTAGATTAGCTGTCAGGAGATTTTGCTGGAAATGTCTTCTGTCTTGCAGTCACATTGGTATTTGCTGTGTTTGTGGCCTCACCGTCACCTCCTCGAAATGTCCTCAACAACTTCCACGCTGTTCCTTTGATTTATTTAAAATCTTTTGTTCCTCGAGCCGAAGGGATTGTGAGCAGTCTGTCAATTCTATGTCACAATGCAGGAGGGGTATCCACATATGTAACTCTGCTACTCTCTGGGCCTTTAATGCATGATTGACGTGTTCATTCATTAGCTAGCTAGATTTGACAGAATGGCAACTTGCCAAGAGTGCTGAAGTGTTGAGGGGAGAAGTATTTTGTTCAGTGCCAGACGGGAAGCATGACTGGAAGTGGAGCAGAGATACTCCCAAATTCTATATTTTCACTATCAAATGATCGTCCCCTGTAGCATTAAAAAGGGGGCTTGACAAAGTTTGTAGTTTTGCTTCTTTACAAACTAACTGTGGGCATCTTGGATTCTTGCCGGTTGCAGTTGATCCAAAGAGTGGCAGGTTCTAAAAAGTACAAAAGTGCCAAAACAATAGAAGCTCTTCAAACCACTCGTGCAGCATAATCCACTTGTCCGCTCCCCCACCTGCGTACTCAGTATGTTCCAAAGAGTCACCATTTCACCAAAACATGGTTAGATACACTGCTTTCATATCGCCCACCTCAAACCTCCAAAGCTTTGATGGAAGCAGTGTATTGAGCCATATTTTGGAAGAGATGATCACTCTGAACATACTGCTAATCACACAGTATTAGGGGTGGGGTAAAATCGATCCACTTAAGTATCGCGTTTTTTCTTTTTGCTTTCACGATTTTTAATTGATTTTTTTAAAGAACCAGTATGTAACAATTAGGAGGATCTATTGGCAGAAATGGAATACAATAGTAATAAGTATGTTTTCTTTAGTGTATAATCACCTGAAAATAAGAATTGTTGTGTTTCTGTTGCCTTAGAATGAGCCATTTATATCTACATAGGGAGCGGATCCTCTTCACGGAGTCCACCATGTTGCACTGCCATGTTTCTACAGTAGCCAAGAACAGACAAACCAAACATTGTTAACTTTTCCTGCTTGGGCTGGAGCGATAACGTTACTCGCTGCCGCTCTCTCTCTCTCTCTCTCTCTCTCTCTCTCTCTCTCGCCACTCTCTTCCCACCTTGGCTCCAAATGACCTATGCTAGTCTTACAACAACTGGCTCTAGAGAGGGCCATTCGTGTTTTTGCGTCGGCAACCGTACTTCTTCTGCACGCTTGGCACACGGGAGTGGCTTCAGTTGGCTGCAATCTGCAACCTCGCCGCTAGATATCTGAATGCCTGAATCGATATAATTTTAATTTGATTGCTTCATTTTAGTCTATGCGCAGGTGGAAGGAAGTTACAGCTTTTATTGTTGTAATCTATGAGTAACGTGAAGTCACAACTATTTCAATAAAAACAAAGTCGAAGCGAAGAAACAGAACATAGCAGACGGTCCGAGATCCGCGTGGATACGACCCGCACTTTACCGTTTCAAATCGAAAGTATGGTAAACACTACACATACAGTAAAGTATGGAAACACTTTGGGTCTCACACATTGCCAGGAAAAGCAGAGCTAGACATCATGGTTAAAGCTGCATACAAACTGTCATGGACAGGAAACGGTATTGTATTGCAATAATACAACCAACCCATATTACCTATTAGGGGTGTCACGATTTTGATTCTAAGGCTGAAATTGATTGAAATTAGCTTACAATTTCTACCAACAAAATCAAAAGATGCGTGCATCCAAAAGAAAAAAAAGAAAAATAACAGCACTTAGAAGATGACACGGCGCACCTTACGGGTAGTCTTTTTTAGGCGACCAAAAATATTACTTATTAACTTTCATGAACTGAAAACACACTGTGAAAGGGTTAAAGTTGTAGGACAAAAACACAGTCGTGGTAGCGACCTGTCAATCACAAGGTAACCACGTCCTAAAGCATCCCCTGCTTTATGGTCTATTTGACTCTAAATGGGACCATCATTTACTAAATGAACATCATGCTGTATTGAAAAAGACTTGAAACTAGCGATTGAGACCATAAACTCATGTTTACAATGTTTACTGAGGTAATAAATCAAGTGAGAAGTAGGGTCATTTTCTCATAAACTTCTATACAGTCAGACTTCTTTTTGCAACCAGAGGAGTCGCCCCCTGCTGGCTATTAAATAGAATGCAAGTTTAAAGCACTTCCGCATTGGCTTCTCTTCTCAGACCCGGAGGTTGTCCACTGTTCGTAAACATCCACTCAAGTCTCAGTTTACACTCTGGCAAAGGAGGCTTAAAAAAGGGATAGTGCAACACAACTAAAAAGCTGCGATAGCTTCCACCATTTTGAACTCGCCCTCAAAGGTCAGCACCGTCTAGAGCGCCGCCTCACATGTCGGCCCAAAATCTCAAAAAATAGATCAATTCAGCTGAGGTCTAGTACAGTGAAGGTCACAGCATATGATTCACATCATTTTCATAGTCATCCAGTGACCCCTGCTCCTTGTATGAAAGCATCTGCATTCATTATCTTTCTCCTCATATTTATTCAGGGTTTTTGTCTTTCTTCTAAGCTGTCCCCCATCTCTATGCAAAATGGCATAAATCATTCTATTTATTCATTTGTTTATTTTGTTTCACATTCATAGGACATGTTTCGTATCTGGTGTTCAGAAAACAGTCATCCTGAACAAAAAACAATACTAAAGGCGCAATGTCTTTTTACAGCCAGCGCCTCAGCAAATAGATGCAAATTAAAGGTTTTTAATAGTTTGCCAGTGTGCTCATCCAACATATCATGTATGAAAATCAATAGCCCAAAAAGCCAGGACCTCAGTCTATAGATACAACTATGTAACGTCAATGTAGATTATTTTAAACACTTTACCCCCCCTTTTCTATCCCTAGAATAATCAATATCTGTTACACTTTCATAAGTAATCTAACACCTCTAAGCTACCCCACAAACTCACTCACGCAAACCCACTGCTCATCTTTCTTATGATCAAGCAAAGTGTGTAGTTTCCTTGCCAAGAACACACTATATGACAGAGGGATTAAACAGAAGCTACACTGGCCAGTTGATCTGTAGATGCTGAGATACTGTCTGACTGTCTGTATGTTTGTAGAGGAATCGACACTGAAGTGAATTTTCAGAGTATACTGGGTAAAGGAAATGAATCAGAGAGGGAGAGAGAGAGAGAGAGGGAGAGAGAGAGAGAGAGAGAGAGAGAGAGAAAAAGGAAGAGGCATTATTGGTGTACAGAGCAGTGCCACATGGCCATTGACCCTACTGGTTTGAAGTGTCAATGTGAGTAGATAGATACAGTGTTGGCGATGTGAGGACTCAAATGGAAAACAGAAAACCAAACACTTGTGGGCTGAAGGGGAAGATATGAGCGGAACACATAGAAGTTGGCCGTGTGTGTGTGTGTATGGTGAGATTGGAAAATGAGAAGCTTTTGAATGAAGAGGTTGGGAGTGAATCATTACAATGAAGTAGGTGATACATTTTTTTTCTATTGATGTCTATTTAATCAGAGCAAACTAAAATTATAAACTAAATTATACTAATTTGATTTATTTTAGTATTATTTTTCGGCCCATTTTTGGTCTATTACCAGAGCCACTGTCGAGGTGAGTTTCACCAGGGTGAATCCCAATAAAGTCAATCATCTATTTTATTTCCTTTCTCTCTGTTACTGAATATAAAGTTAAAGGGGACTTTTTTTCTCTTTCCTTGAGTGTGTTATATAGTTTTGTGTGCATGTAAAAGGTCTGCAAAGTTAAAAAGCCCAAAGTCCAAGCCAGAGGGAGTTACTCTCCCCCACAGAAACACTGCTCCTGAACGTCTCGCTTGAAGTCCCGCCTTTTCTATCGTTACGCGGTGATGTCAAGGGATGCACCGATACCGATACCGGGTCGGATATCGGGCCGTTACTGACTCAAATAACTGGATTGGATATCTGTGACAATGGAGCCGATCTATTAAATTAAATTCTATGTTTATATACTTTATACATTATATACTGGAATTTGAATTCCTGTTTAAGTTTTTGACCAATTTGTTGCTGCATTAAAAAGGTTACACTTAAATTGTAATTCCTGAGGTGCTGGAACACAGCAGGTATGAGAAAAGTGAAGCGTTTTTGAACATTAAAGCATGCAAACATATTCTAGTAGAAACCCAAAATACAAGTATGAACCTGGAGATGAGCATGATAGGTCCTCTTTAATTTAATCTGTACAATTGGCAGGTTCTCTACAGCATAGAGACCAAAATATGGTGGTATTTTGGAGCTAAAATTGAATTTGCCTACAAAAAAGCTTATACAATCTGAGGATACAAATGCCAGGGTTTAAAACTGGACAGGACTCAGAAATGTGTTTTTTTTTTTCTTTCTCTCGAATTAACAACTACACTGACTTTGAAAACGGCTATGAACACAGCCAAAGCCACAATCCGTCCACTTGAGAGTTGATAATGCATCATCAAGTGCAGCACCAGTGTACTTCACTCAGTGTTACTTGATGCTAAAAGCAAGCCGTAATGGGTTTGAGTTATGCATTTTTCCACACATAACTCTCCCTCCCTGAAAACAACTTTGGCAGACAGAGATGAAAAATCCTAACCGGAAACTGAATTACTTAAATGCAGATTCATGGCTGCTACCCCCCATCACCACCACCCATCCCCCTCTCTTCTATTTGCAAAATAACAGTGCCGCCCCGGTTCCGCCGAGCGCCGACCGAAAAAATGCAACACGCGAGCTTCCATCAAAAGCACTGCTGACAAATCAGTGAACTTCACAGCCGAGGGAATTTACATGTTGAAAGGCCATAATTTAAGTGCCGTTTCGTGGAAATGTCGCTGAACTTGAGCTGGAGGTTTTTCTTTCTCAATGCTCTTGGTGTGCAATCATTAACCTACCAACAGAACATGTATAAATTACCGCCCGCTGACACTTAAAACATTTTTGGAGTTCCCCCGCTGAATGCATCGGGAGAAGGGAGCCAGAAAGGGGGAGAAATATACAGTAAGAAATATGGCAAATGAGACAGACATCCAAAGCAGTTGAGACGTTCCCTTGAGAAATATAGTCCACTTAAGAAGAACTGACTTCTGAAAACTTTCTCCCGAGAATCCCACATTTAAAAGCCGAGTGCGGTATAAAAAAAAAAAACAGTGCAAATTTAGGTCAGGGTTCTCTGTGCTGTCAATTAAAAGTCATGTAAACTGCGAGCATTTTCCCCCAAACTCATAAATTCTGTCAGGTTACAGGCGCCCCTTGCTTTTAATTGCTTCAAAGTTGCCAGGCAACGGCTAAAGAGGCTATGCTGAGGTGAGTAATAGCATGTGCAGTCATATTTGGGAGTGACACATAAAGTGCAAAACAGACTTTTGCTGCTCAGTATTTATGACTGTATTGATATTGGATGACCTTACAATGTGCAATTATGTTCTCCATCTGCCTTACTCAGTTGTCCTCGATGCCACTCATTATCACGAGCGCTCGCTTTTTCTCATCATTCTTCTCATCATTCTTCTCCCCTAACTGCTTTTACAATCTCTCACTTTTCTATAAGCTCTTCGCCCGGTGCATTCTCACTTTCTCTCCATTTAAGCTTTTTTTTTTTTCACCCCCCTCCTCCATCTCATCTTGCTGTTAGCTTTTCTTTCATTGCACTCCACTTTCACCCACTCATCCTCTAAATCAGTCTTTCATCCCCTTCTCATTTTCCCCACCTTGCTTCCATGCCTCCAATTTTACTCGACCTGTCGTTCTTTTTCCATCCAGCTTTTCGCCTCTCCTGACCTTGACCTCTGTTTCTCCTGTGTTTCAGCTACTCTCCCTTCCTCTTTATTGCTCTACTTTTCCATCCGTCTGACTCTGTTTATATCTTTTCCTCTGTCTTTATCGCCGTTTTCCTCCTCCTCCTCCTCCTCCTCCCCCATCCCCCCCTCCCTCTTTCACTTTCCCTCCTCTCTTTATTCCCTTCTCTCTTGCTCAGTCCTCACCTCTGTGTTTCAGGCTCACTGTTTGTTCTCGGTTCTCTCTGAAACAGTAGCGGAGGCTGTCCGAGGCTCTTACCAACCACAGTGGAAGGCTGCATTAATATTGCATGCCACTGTCTTATCGACCACAGCAATGCCAGGAATACAGAGCCGGCTACAAGACAAGTCAGCGGCTAGAGTGGCTGCTCGCACACACAGATGCAAGCGGATACACACACACACACACACACACATACAGTATATATAGAGCTATGGTAACAGCTACAAAGCCAGATTTGTGGCTTGGGTGGCATTGGTTTAGGTTTGTGCGGTGCACTGAGCCTGAACCCAGGTGCAAAGATGAGGTTTCCTTCCAATATATGTCCATGAGCCGTGAAAGAAAGATATTTTAGAGGAGATATGGAATCAAGCTGCAACCCCTGAATATGAAAATGTGAGGACTGAAAATGGAATCAAATGCTATTTAAAGCGGCAGTAGGCAGAATATGTTTGGCATCATTGGGCAAAAGTTATGATAATAACTTTTCAGCATATTGTAATTCAAGTGTTCTGAGAAAAAAAATAGACTTCTGCACCTCCTCATGGCTCTGTTTTTAGGCCTTAGAAAATCTAGCCCCTGACGGGAGACTTTGATCAATCAGGTCATTTCAGAGAGAGAGCGTTCCTATTGGCTGTTCATTCAACGGAGGCAGCTGTCAATCACTCGCGAACTCCGATCAAACAGTCAAACTAGACAGCTCTGATCAAATATTCATTAATATTCTTTTACTGTAATGCCTATTTCTTGCGTACTATGTTTTCAGAAACATGTTTTAGAGTACTATTTAGCTGTAAAATTAGGGCTGTCAAAGTTAACACGATAATAACGCGTTAACGCAAATTCTTTTTAACGCCACTAATTTATTTAACGCATTAACGCAACCAATCTTTCGGAGGTTGTAGCGAGTTCAAATTTAAAGGTATGAAACTTATGAACCTAGAAAACCTAAGGAATCCATTGGTACCAACCATGTCATTCTAGCTTGTCACGAAGGATGATAAATAACGCTCCAAACTTGAGTTAAATTTTGGCAAGAAAAAACTGGGATGCCATTTTCAAAGGGGTCCCGTGACCTCTGACAAACTTTCTCATTTTACAGCTAAACAGTACACTACAAGATATTTCTGAAAACATTCTATGCGAGAAATAGACATTACAGTAACAGAATATGGATTAATATTTGATCAGCGCTGCCTAGTTTGACCGTTTGATCGTAGTTCGCGAGTGATTGACAGCTGCTCAGAGACGGCAAGGCTCCAGCTCGGCTCTGATTGGTTGTTTTCCTCCGGTCTGTGAAATCTTGCAGATGCCATTAGGAGCACCAGAGGACACAGAGGCACAAGACGTTTTTTTTTTTCAGATAACCTGTCTCATGCACTACTGTCACGATATACTGACCGTTTTATCATTATATCTACTGTATATATCATATTTGCTCCAATCCGCCTAGTCCAGCTTTAACTGTCCTCTCTCTGAAAAGGTTCTTGATTTTTCCACAATGGTTAGAAACACAAGGACACACACACACACACACACACACACACAAACACATATAAACTCAGCATGTGTCTGCGCATGCCAGCAGCTTGCCTGGCTTTTCCATCAGCTGGACCTATCACAGCTTATTATCAGCTCCTTTGAACCGTGGGCTCAGAGCATGATTGCACTCTCAATTAATGCCTGTATGATCTACTTTGACGGAGCGAGTAATGACAAGTGCTTTGCCTGCGTGTGTGTGTTTTTGTGCACGTGCAGGCATGTGCTTTCTTTCTTTGCAAGTATATATATGCCTCTCGGTGTGTGCTGAACATCCATGCATGACCATGTCCTTGTGGGTCTTTCCACTACAGTATAGGTGCATATACAGTATGTGTACGTGTGTGTGCGGGGGTCTCGTCAGGGGGTAGTCAACCAGTTTAGGCTAAATTGGGAGAGGCATAGAATGTCTTGTTCAAAGGCATCCTTTTATCTCTGGCCTTCATAACCAATGGAATCTGCAGAGCGGCTGTAGAAGGTTTTGATTATTTCACTGCGCTGTCATCTGTGATGGGCCCAAAGATTAAACCTAGCACCTCTCAAGTTGCTCCATTTATACTAGTCTGAGGAAGATAACATTCGGAAAGTTTCGGGCTTTGAATATTAGGTTAGGCATGCAGACATAAAAGCTTTTTCTCGCTGTGTGTTGGTGTATGTGCGTGTCCATCCAAAAGGATAAAAAACATAGGCCAAAGTGGATTGACACACGGGAAGATGAAAGCGCTACAGTGCCTGAAAAAAAAAAACAGACAGCCCGTCACTGTGTGCGTCTGCGTCTGTGTATGCATGTACCTCTAAAAAACACAAATACAGATGAAAGGTAGTACGCTGTGTTAGACTGCACACACCGGCGTGCACAAATACAAACACATGACGGGAGCCTGCTTACCATTCCTTCAACCTGCAAGAGACTGGTGTTTTGCTCTAACGGCCAGCCGGGGTCAAAGAAGGGCAAGTTAGAAGAAGATACACACAGTACATTGCATGGCCATATGGTCACGGTTTTTATGATTTTTTTTTTACCTAGTAAAACCACACACCAAGATCTCTACGTCTTTTGTATTTATCATTATATACTTAGAGGATAGGTTCTTAGGGCTTGGTGAAATGGCTTACAAATAATATTGCAATATATTAGGCTATTCCGATTTAAAGCTTTGATGTGTATGATCATACCGGCGTGATCATTCTAGTGAACTAATCTGAATTTAGAGGGAACACAGCTTGTATGTGACATTTTAAAGGGCTTTATTTTAAAATTCCACATCAGATTTTCCTGATTTCATCCGGGTGGCAAGGTTAAGGCTAGAAAGGATCCGTCTTGTGTAAATATGACGTTACGTTTTAGTTGTAATCGGAGTAAAGGGATCAAAAGGCCCTTCACGGGGCCGAGAAAAACTGTTGTATTAACGATGTTAACATACAAAATCATGCAGGTTCACTAGAAAATCCTTCAGCTCATTTCACCGAGTGACCAGCCCGCCGCGGACAAGAACCAGAGCCGGCTTCCCTGCAGTCAGAGCTTCGGTGGGAGGTGGCGAGCTCTGCGCCCGGCAGAAGTGGCTCTTCCTCCCGGCCAGGAGCCAGAGCTTCGCCTCGCTGCTCCACCGGTCCCTGGTAGGAGCCAACACCGTCACCACGCTGTTGGACACCCAGGCCATATTGCGAGAGAAGGGAGGCACTGGAGAACCAGAACCAGGACTCCACGGGGCAGACTGTCAGACCCTGCTGCAGTAAAAAAAAAATGATTTTCTAAAGGGAATCTGGTGCTCGGAAACACTACAGCTTTTGATTCATGACTTCATTACATTACTAGAACCTTAATCTAAAACAAATTACACACTGGATTCAAATTAGCATGTAAACCGTAATATATAGGTTACACGTACCGAAAAACAACATGACGGCTAGTTTGAACGTCTTTCTCGAAGTGGAGGCTGGCGTGACTGCAGTGTTCTGCACTGGGTGGTGTTGTAAAATGATGGAACACAATTGTGGTACTTGCTGCTACCTTAAACTTGCTTTGGCGCTTCACTTCTTTTGCTCTCTCCAGGCTCTTTCCCTGTTCCCCCCGCTTCCCTCTGGATACAAAAACACACACCTCATACGTCACGCCAATTCCAATGTGAGTAATGGGAGACCAAATTCTCAGTACTTCATGCAAAAGTTGTGAAGCCTACTGAGGCTTCAGCAATCTGAGGCATCTTGAAAAGTTACATACTTTTATTATTAGTATTATTTGGACATCATATGGCTTTATTTGACAGCAGAGAGTAGAGAAATGACAGGGGAGAAGGAGGGGTAATAACATTAACATGCAACGAATGTCTCCACACAGAAGCAAACCACATAAGCTGTTCATGGCCAGCGCCTTAACCCCTAAGCTGCCAGGAATGAAGGAATTGAAAAAGACCAATACAAAACAATATGCACACTAACTCAGACTGCTGAAGCATCGCATATGCTTCAGCTAAACCTTTAAAAGCACTGTTGCTTAGAACAAGAAGAGCAGATTGTGTCCCCTAACTCTCTATAGGACTCATTGCAGCTGGAGGAGAAATAATTACAGCGACCAATAACTCATTCGATGCACATATGGGCATGTGTGAGTTATTTTAAGATAAACTTAGAAAAAAAACCTATTCTTTAAAGGAGCTCTATTTGATATCCAGAGCATTAACATAGCAGTAAACAACTATTTATAAGATACAGAGGAGTAATGTCTACCTGAGCAGAGAATGAAGTCACTCTCCACCTGTGTGTGTTGTAATCCGAGGTTCTTGTGAGTTGCATGCTAGTGCATGTTAGTGCATGTGAGCGTGCCCCACTGGCTAGCTCATGGCCGCCATTCTGCACTGCTCTCATACAGCGGTTACAGCTGATAAGCCTGGAAGCGTACCGCCCAACCTTCGGGTTCCGCCTCAGGTAAACATTGTTAGCTCTCTCAGCACTGTTGCTGTTTTTGGCACGTTTCGTGCTGTTTAGCACCGTTAGCTGCGAGCCGCCGATCCCGGATCATCCGGCGATCTTCCGCATTCATCGGGCCCATAGAACAGGCGCAGTAGCGTTTCCTGTAACTCCGCCTCCCAGCCCTCGGTCCAGCCTCAGTATCAGGCTTATTCACATGAACAGAGGAAGGGAAATAACTCTCTGGAATCAGCTATTAGTGCTTTTTACAACTTTTAGGACCTAATGATTTAAATAAGGGCTATTGAAGTGTTCGTACTGGGAAGTTGATTTACCTGAAAAAAAAAAAATGATCCACAGAGTTACAGACGTCTCTTTACCAATGTAAGTCTATGGGAAAAAGTATTTTTGGGTCCAATGGCATCACGTGGCGGATATGGAAGTCGTAATTCCACCTTTTGGCCACTACAAAAATTTGCTTCAAGGCCTGGCGCTCTTTCTGGGGGCTTGGTTTGGGGTACTGGGGAACCAGAGCCCTCTTTAACAGCTCAAAGACATACACTTAAAGTGGCAATCTCAAAGATTTGCATTTAAATAAATGTCTGTTAAGTCGAATGAGGGAATACAATGATGATTGAGCCTATGACCCACTGATGAAAGTATTGCAATATTTACATATTTGCAGTATTGAAATAGGTGATTTAGGTTGTATACACACAGAAATTGGATCAATGCACACAATTCTGAAAACTTCAAGCTACATAAAATATAATTTTTCTATTCTATTTCTATGCACATGTATCAACAAAAAGACTCCAGACTGCAAAACTCTGAGCAAAATTCCAGTGTACAATACCTGGATAACATATAAACATGAAACAATTCCTAAACATTTATATTTAATTTGTTAAATAAGGATCATTTTAACACATACAGCTGTGGGATCTGAGGAACCCTAAACAATGAGGAAGTAGAGCCCATGTCAGCATAACACAAGGGTCAATATGTTGGCTTTAAAAGAAATATGGCCTCTTCAAAATACACAACAAAACAAAAAAATACTTCAATTAATATAAGTGGACACTATTTTTTGTTTCCTGTGGTCATTTATTATCCCAAATGACACCCCAACACTGACATGTACTGACAAGGTGAAGAAATCGTTCAGTGTTTCTGCAGTCAGTTCTGCCCCTGATTGGTCACTTGAGAGTTACAAACATGAACTGCATCCTTGTGTAAGCACTGTGGTGTGTGTGCTGGGGTATTGCCAGGCTTTCTGCCACCTTGCGGTTGCCTTCGGTATTACAGTTGAGTATAATCCACAGTGGATTACCCCGGGGTAATGCTCCCACGATTGAAAAGGATTTGCTCTCCGGGGTTTTAATGAGAATCTCAAGCGCTGTTTGTAGTGTCGACTGCCCTGTGGTCTCTCTGTCAAACCTGCTTCTGTGTGTGTGAGTGTGTGAGTGTGTTTGTGAATGTGCATTTCTCTCTGTGTGTGTCTCCTAATGTCTCTATTTTCTTTCTTCTTTCTGGTCCTTTATTCACCTGTGTGAATAAACTAGAAGAAGTTGAAAAAATTCAATAAAAATGAAATTAGGTTTTGTGGCGAAAAAGAAATAAACGGACCTACAACGTTTCTGCATATTCATCATTCTTCAGCAGCATTGTTTATCTAATTGTTCTTATTTTTTCTTATTTATCACTCATTTTATTTATTTTTATTATTTGTTTATTATTGACAGTCTTTTTCGAAGTAGAGGCTTACCTTAAAACTCGCTTTGGGGCTTCACCTCTTTCGCTCTCTCCATGCTCTTTGTCTCTTTGTGTGTCTCCTAATGTCTCCATTTTCTCTTTTCTGTCTGGTCCTTTATTCAGAAGTGTTGTAACCTAGAAGAAGATGACAAATTCAATAAAAATGAAATTAGTTTTTGTGGAGGAAAGTAAATAAACAGACCTACAACTTTTCTGCATATACTTCATTCTCAGACATAAAGCTACTAACATGTACGTTCATGAAATGTGTGGATCATTTTGTGCATTTTCTATTCTCCAAAGCCTTAAGCTAAATTATATAAATGCAGGTGATATAGTGCATTTAATTTGTGCTGGCTGAAAAGAAAATAAATCTGTGACAATGTACTGAAAAACAACCATCAGTTTATAATTAAGGTATAATAGTATGTGTGGCAGGAAAGAGGTGCTGCGTTGTTCCCCATCTGTTGATTTCAAAAAGGTTTAATGCATTTATTAATAATCATCCTTCCTGTGAAGTGGCGCGGACTCGCAGCAGGTCGGAAATTTTCTATCGCGTGTGAACGAGGTGTTGGAGGAGCTTTTTGAAGTGTTTCCCGCTGAATCAAAAATTACCGAAGACATCAGAGCGCTGATCGCTCTGTCAGGCAGACTCCTGGAGAGAGTTCAATCAAGCCAGCTATAGCTAGGTCATGTATAGGTAACTGTAACTACTGCTGTATAGAGACACTTTGAAGCACAACAGGATGTGTGATTTGATGAAAGGTTTTTGATTATAGAATGGATCAGGTAACTAGAGGTTGCTCTTAAGTTTGGAGGTTTGGCAGATTAATAATGCTTATAATAATTGATGTCATTGAAGCGACTCCCTGAAGAGAGAGAGAGAGATAATATTGACAAAAGTGAAAGAAAAACTTCCTTTGATCATGTAGCCTCATATAACTCATTAATCATGGTTTAGCAGTGAAGGGCGATGTTGTCATTGCATTTTTATAAACTACGCTGACCTGATGCTTTGACATACATTACTGTCAGGTGGAGGCTGCGGGTGTTGAACTTTGTTTTCTGTTGTCATGTAAAACATTCTTCACCAGATGGCGGACTGTGAATTTATTGACTATAAATATTCACAGTCTTGTATTTTTTCTTTTTTTTTCGACGGTCGCGGACCGCAGGCGCAGCTCATACAGTTAATATGGCGATGGCTTCACTCAATTGAGCCAATCAAATCAGTTATTTTGTATTAAAACCCAAGTTCCAGGCTCACCAGTGAGCACCTACACATGTGCACAAGAATGGCACTAACTCCATTCAAGCCAAGATTCAAACTACTGGCAGGGCAGTAACAGGCCCATTTCGAGAAAACAATATTTAAATAAATAAAGAGAAAAGGGGACGCTCAACGCTCTGTTTGCACATTTTCTAAAAGAGTCTCTTTGCATTTATTTTAGGGCTGTCAAAGTTAATGCGATAACGCGTTAACGCAAATTTGTTTCAACGCCACTAATTTCTTTAATGCATTAATACAACTTGCGATTTTAGCTTGTAGATGGCTCAGTTTTAAAGCTATAGTGAAACTGGTACCGTATGAAAATAGAAAAACCTAAGGAATCCATTGGAAGCAACCATGTCATACGAGCTTGTCACGAAGGAGGCTAAATAACGCTCCAAACTTATGCTAAATTTTGGCGAGGAAAAACTGGGATGGCCATTTTCAAAAGGGGTTCCTTGACCTCTGACCTCAAGATATGTGAATGAAAATGGGTTCTATGGGTACCCACGAGTCTCCCCTTTACAGACATGCCAACTTTATGGTAATCACATGCAGTTTGGGGCAAGTCACAGTCAAATGGACAGCTGTTGTTGCCTGTTGGGCTTCAATTTGCCATGTTATGATTGATGAGCATATTTTTTATGCTAAATGCAGTACCTGTGAGGGTTCCTGAACAACATAGTATATTGCAATAGTATGACGTGATTACATAGAGTTTAGCACACACACCTTCCAGTATCCAGTTGCATACGAAATACCTGCTTTGAAGCTATATGATTACACCTCTAAAATAAAAACCCAACAAAACTAATTTGGATGGATGGATAGATTAAAACGACTACATCTAAAATGAACGCAGACTACACTCGCTGTCAGACAGAGTTCGATGACAGGATGTATAATTATTGTTCCGGTCAAATGACCTACGGATTCATTATCTCGTGACTGGCGTGGAACACATGCGTTGTGATGGTTTTATTATTGTGTAGCCAGTTGTGATATTCTGGCCGCTACTTCAAAAAGTAGACTCAGCTGTCTTCCTCTCACTTTTCCCTCCTCACTGTGTGAGTGAGTGCTGTGTGCTGGTCGCCTGCCTGCCTGTCCTGTGGCTTTAGATTTCGTAGCGTCCAAACTTTCACGATGCTCTGCCCTTGACACTTTCTCTTTCTGTATGTCAGCGTGCGGAGACGGGCCGGCAGACCGCACCTCTGCCCATTTCTATGTGTCTGCATCTGTGTGTGCGTGTGGGCATTTCCATGTGTTTTTCTCTCTGTGTGTGTGTGTGCATGGCTTTGTGGTGGTGGGGCAGGGCGTGGAGGGGGGCATGCATACTGTGTGTGTGTGAGTGTGTGTGTGTGTGTGTCTGTGTGTTTGTGTGTGCCAGACTGGCCCCAGGGTCTTGAGCCATCACGCTTTATGAGGTATGGCAAGGTGAGAGCAAAACATCTGCTAGCCCAAAAGAAAAGCCCTGGCCTGGGACTCATACTGGGTCTGGGCAGTGAGCACACACTTACTCACATACATTGAACTGCTCTCACACACTCTGCCGGAACCTGTAAAATACACAAGCCATTTTTGCAACGAGGCTACACACGCACACACACTAAAAAAAAAATCTATATATCAATATATTTGCTACATTTGACTTTATGCAGAGGTAGAAGGAAGTTACCGCTTTTATTGTAATAGTCTGAGTAACGTCAGAGGGTCCGCGTGGATACGACCGGCACCCTCACATGTTAAATCCAAAGTGGTAAACACTACACATACAGTAAAGGATGGAAACACTTTGGGTTTCACACGTCGCAAGGAAAAGCAGAGCTAGACATCATGGCTAAAGCTTTTTGCTAACTCTGTCATGGACAGGAAACGTTATCTTATTGCGGTAACGTGCGGTCAAGCCAGCCGTCACTCGCTTCTCCGTGGATTCAATCGGCCCTGATGGAGCTGACCATGGATGTATAAACAGAACTGAGCTGATGTGAGAGCTAACAACAGTCTAACGAAGTTAGTCAATGTATACACGTGTGACTACGTCCGGTTTTTCAAATAAGGTGATAACAAAGGGAACTATATATATAAAATACATATAAAGAAATAAGATTGATTGGATTACATTCACCAGACGTATTAAACATCACATGTCCCTAATACATTAAAAAGAAAATACCACTAATTTGTGACATTTTTACCGTATTAATTTTGAAATTTTCTTAAGTAAAAGCCCCTTAAAGTGTACGATTCAACATTTTCTCATGGTCTAGTGTTTAAAAAGTTAACAGAAAACACAATAAATCGTAATATCGAATCATAATACTTGTAGAATTGCAATACTTGAAAATCGCAATACATATTGAATCGTGATTAGAGTTGTTCCGATACCGATACCAGTATCGGAAATGAGTCAGACACTGCCCAACATTCGGAATCGGCGAGTACGCCAGTCTATGCACCTATCCGATAACATAATTTATTAACCAAGAAAAATTCTACTTGTTTAACCGGAATTCAATTTCTCTTCGCAGCTCCAAAACAGTAGCCTTCACTGTGCTGTTGCCCTGGATGTATCATGGCTGCCACTGGAATCGCACTTGTATCGCATCGGCGCTCGGTATTGGCTGATACCACAAGTTCAGGTATCGGGAAGGACAAAATGGTATCGGAACATCTGTAATCGTGATCGTATTGAATCAGGAGATAGGTGTATCGTCTCAGCTCTAATAAATATGAAGCAAAACCAAACGCTCCTTCATGCATTCACACGAACTCCCCCTCCTCCGGCTTTCTTTTTCTCCGATCCCACCCTTATACGTTGGCTCTTGTTCTCTCTCATTCCGGCATTTCCCTCATGTCAAGGGCATTGGAACAATCCCCTAGTACCTGCCATCGTGCTTCCCCCCCCCACCCGCCTTCACCCTCCCGCCGCCCCTCCTGTCTTCTTAGAACACCCCGGAGAGGAGAACTGCCATGTAAGGTCTAGTGGAGAGAGGATAGACACAGAGAGCGTTCAGACCGCCTCTGACATCGGAATCACTGAACCTGCCCACATCTATTCTCTCCAACCTTGTCTGTCAGACTGCCTTTCTGTATGTTATATATATGTGTGTAAGTGTGTGTGTGTCTGTGTGTGTGTGTGTCTGTGTGTAGAGCAGCTCTGCCTTTTTTTTTTTTTTTTTTTGAACCCCTTTGGTATGCAGGCGAAGTTGGCTGACAAAGTAACTTTTCTTTTCTGTCTCTGGGAAGCTGTGGGGGGAGATATGTGCCTTCTTTCTGGTTTGGCATTTTTTGGCCCCTGAGTAAATGTACTGGAGCAGGTTGAGCGTGTCTGCTTCATGGCACATCAGTGGTGCTTATGGGCTGAAAGAGCAGCGAGTAACACTACTGTAGCTCCAGCTGTGGGAATCCCATATTTTTTCTCCTTACCCTCCGTATCGATCCTGAGATCCCAACTTCTTCTGATCTCGAGACTGGAGCTTGTTGTCCCTTCGACATGCCTCGTAATTAATAATTAAAGCCGAAAACAAAAAACAAGAGGATACAGACCCAATTCTCAGTCACATCGTCGTTGTTGTTTTGCTTTCCAACAAAAGCCGTCGCCCTGTTTAATATGCCTTGTCAAGTACCCCTGAAGAGGTTTGGTTAAATTACAGTCATCGGTTGAATACCGCTCGCTATTTTCTATTTTAACTTCAGCGAGTACAATTCCTTTCTGTCTTCCACTTGGCCTGACTCCCCGTCAACATCATTTGTCTGCTCTGTCTGGCCTGTAATTGTAAAACACTTCAAACAGTTTGAAATGGTATAAACAAATGGAAATAATGCCCTTTTTCCGACTTAAATAAATAAAGAGATGCAATTCCAATCTGTGCACGCTGAAATTTCAGTCAAGTGACATTTCAAATGACAACAGGCATTACGTCAAGCCTATAGGTTTAATCATAGTGTGCCTATGGGGGAATATCAGGGGATCCAATCATGGTGGTGGTGATGGTGGTGTTATTCCCCTGGATGAATTTAAAGATTACATTTTTGGGGGCATTTTTTTTTTGTTTTTATTGGAGAGATGAAAATGTAGAGGCACACTGGAAACGGGGGGAGAGAGAGAGAGAGAGACAGGGGTACAGGCATGCAACAAAGACTTTGATTCCCATGGCTGGAATCAGTTATCATCATTTCGTGCAGTTATAATAACGTTGTACTCGCTAAATTAAATCATCAAATCTGGGAACACTATAACATATACCATCCTATACACCCTATAACATAGCTTTAACAGATTTATCTAAACCACTTGAGGAGTTTCTTGTAACTAAAGTTATTTGTTTTACATTCTACCTCAGCAAAGTGTATTATCTGCATGCTTGAGGCCTATCAGATGTACTGAATACATTTTATCCCTTGTAAAACATTTGGAGTTTTTTGTTTGTTCTTGCCTTTGTTGGCCCACTGCTGTGTTCATTTGTACATTATACCGCCGCCTACTATTGGCAGATTATTGGATCTATTGGCAGAAATGGAATATAATATCAACTATGTTTTCTTAAGTGTATAAAGTGTATAATCACCTGGAAATAAGAATTGTTGTGTTTTCGTTACCTAACAATGAGCCGTTTATCAGGACTGGGCAATATGGAGGAAATCAAATATCACAATATTTTTGACAAAATACCTCGATATCGATATTGCAACGGTATTGTAGGGTTGACTATTGGTGCTTTCATAAAATATTTACACAATAAGATTTTTGATGAATTATCATCAGTAATGTGGATATAATGACTAAGTGGGTAAAGACAAATAATAGAACGGCTTGAACAGTCTGGGAAGTTCAGAGAATTACATCACTTTATTGTAATACAGCCTTAAAACCAGGAAAAGACAACACTTTTACGATACAAAATTACAATATTATGATATTCAAAATCTAAGATGATATCTAGTCTCATATCGCAATGTCAATATAATATCAATATATTTTGCCCAGCCCTACCGTTTATATCTACATACAGAGTGGGTCCTCTTCACGGAGCCGGCCGCCATTTCTACAGTAGCCCAGAATGAACAAACCAAACACTGTGCTCTAGAGAGGGTCTTTTGCGTTTTCGCGTCTCCTACACACTTGGCACACAGGAGAAGTTTCACTTGGTTGCAATCTGAAAACTCACCGCTAGATGCAACCAAAACCTACACACTGCACCTTTAAGCCTTATCAAAAATTCAAAACTACAACTCACACTCAAATAATCCTGTGGAAGCCTTGCTTGTAATAACTATGCTATATATCATATATTTATGAAATTCAATGGATTGTGGATTTAAAGATCTTCTGTTGCTGTTTTAGACTTAGTCTCATGACCGATACTATTAAAGCAATGGATTCTAAAGAGAAGAATTTCACTACTGTGTAACCAGAAAAAAGTAGAGATGTTGTCAGAACGTCTGAATAGCTCTGTATCCTTGAAGCAAATTATTATTCCTCTGAAGTGAGCCAAATGAATTTGACTTCTCCTTCAGCTCAAATGTGTGGGCAGGGCACGTGAATATACAGTGTCATCTACAAATAGCATGAAAGGCCTACAGTGTGTACGCAGGGAGTGTTTGAATAACGCTGCAGTGACTTGGTTTCTGCTGTAACACGTTCCATTTGTCTTTTATTGACAAGCAGAAGTTGGTGAAGCCAATCGACACCCCGAGAATGCAATTGAGTTGAAATAAAAATAACTAATCTATTAGTCGATCGACAGAAAAGGAATTTTCAAAAAATGTTGATGAGTCTTTTCAATAATTTTTCAAGCAAAAATGCCCCAAAAATCACCAAAGGAATCCGTTGGTGCCAACCATGTCTTTCTGGCTTGGCAAGGCCATTTTCAAAGGGGTCCCTTGACCTCTGACCTCAAGATATGTGAATGAAAATGGGTTCTATGGGTACCAACGAGACTCCCCTTTACAGACATGCCCACTTTATGATAATCACATGCAGTTTGGGGCAAGTCATAGTCAAGTCAGCACACTGACACACTGACAGCTGTTGTTGCCTGTTGGGCTGCAGTTTTCCATGTTATGATTTGAGCATATTTTGTATGCTAAATGCAGTACCTGTGAGGGTTTCTGGACAATATTTGTCATTGTTTTGTGTTGTTAATTGATTTCCAATAACACATATAAACACACATTTGCATAAAGCATCATATCTGCTCACTCCCATGTTGATAAGAGTATTGAATACGTGACAAATGTCCCTTTAAGGTACATTTTGAACAGATAAAAAAATGCGATTAATCACGATTAACTATGGATCATCATGCGATTAATCGCAATTAAATATTTGTATCAATTGGCAGCCCTAACTAGAATAGTTTAATTAAGAATAATTATAAATTACATAAAAAATATCAATTAATCAAAATACTATAATAATTGTAATAATTCCCTAGCACTCATCACGCTCATCATTGCATTTAGCCAAACAGGTTCATTACCACAGTCTGTCCATACATTACTCAAAGTAAAATGAACACACACACACAAATGCATTTTCTGTTATCCTCTGGCTACATACTGTACATTAGCATTAGGGATGTTATTAATTAAGCTTTAACCGACATTAAGAACTTTAACCAATTAACACTATCGGTTAAACGGGTAAAAGAAATATAAAAAAATAATTAAAAAGCTGAGCAAAACTCAGAGGAGCGGCTTGTCAGTTTCATGAGAACAGCTGGTCCACCTTAACAGCCCACCTTAAGAGAGTCTGAGACAGTGTTACAGACTCAGTTGCATGACACGCACTAATCTCGTTGGTTAACGGTTAATAAATGGTTAACGAGGGTCTATTGTCGGTTAAAAAAAAATTCTAAATTAGCATCCCTAATTAGCATCTTTACAGATCCTCTTTTTGAAGAACAATCTGTCCCAGAACAGTTCTTAGACTGTATGAACAAAGTGATCCAGTTTGAATTGGTGACTGTGCGATAACTCCCTCACTCACATGAAGAACGTAAGAGATAAAGAGCAATTGGGGGGTTGACATAATAAGAAACGGAGAGCTGCAATTCAAAAAGAGAAAAAAAAAAGCAAGAGGGTGGCTTGAGGAAGACTTAGATGAATGTGCACCACGACTGTGTCACTGCCGCGGGCCGCCACAGCGAGCAAGTTAAGTGGCAAATGTAGATTTGCTGTAAATAAGTGGCTACTTGTTACAGAAATTATGCAGAGGTGTGGGTGTGTTTGAGTGTGTGTGTGATACATATATAGCAACCATGATGGATATCACTCAAAGCAGCATTTTTAACATGGCAATGTAACAAACTGGGTGTGTGTGTGTGTGGGGGGGGGG